>SJYV01004761.1:0-16998 GCA_006410875.1 Neotragus pygmaeus
GGCCTGGCGTGCTGCGATTCATGGGGTCGCAAAGAGTCGGACACGACTGAGCGACTGAACTGAACTAATATGAGAAAAGGCAAATAACGATGTGAAACAGACTGTAATATGGCAAGTTTCCTTCCAACCCATGAATAAACTAGAACAAACTGAAAACATGGTCTTAATTGGGAGGCTAATATTCAGAACAAATGGGTTAAAAAAAAGATGCAGAAAGAAAAAAGCAGGAAATTATTCATCTTAATAGCGCCAAGTGTTTGGCACACACCCTTATATAAATAAACCTAAAACTTCTTTGAGGTAGACAAAAGTTAGGAATGGACAGAGTTCATGTGAAAAAAAGAAAAAGGAAGAAAAGAGGCACTGAGAAGAGGACTACTTTTCTTGCTACCTTTAAAAACATTCTAGTTATAGCGGTCCCCAACCTTTTTGGCACCAGGGGCCAGTTTCGTGGAAGACAATTTCTCCCCAGACCAGGCGGTGGGGAGGATGGTTTCAGGGTGATTCAAGTGCATTACGTTCATCTGTGCACTTTGCAGGCANACTTTCCTTCCAAGGAGTAAGCATCTTTTTATTTCATGGCTGCAGTCACCATCTGCAGTGATTTTGGAGCCCCAGAAAAGTAAAATCTGCCACTGTTTCCCCATCTATTTGACATGAAGTGATGGGACTGAATGCCATGATCTTTGTCGTCTGAATGTTGAGCTTTAAGCCAACTTTCTCACTCTTCTCTTTCACTTTCATCGAGAGGCTCTTTAGTTCTTCTTCACTTTCTGCCATAAGGGTGGTGTCATCTTCATATCTGAGGTTATTGATATTTCTCCCGGCAATCTTGATTCCAGCTTGTGCTTCATCCAGCCCAGCATTTTTCATGATGTACTCTGCATATAGATTAAATAAGCATGGTGACAATATACAGCCTTGACGTATTCCTTTTCCTATTTGGAACCAATCTGTTGTTCCATGTCCAGTTCTAACTGTTGTTTCCTGACCTGCATACAGGTTTCTCAAGAGGCAGGTCAGTTAGTCTGGTATTCCCATCTCTTTTGGAATTTTTCACATTTTATTGTGATCCACACAGTCAAAGGCTTTGGCATAGTCAATAAAGCAGAAATAGATGTTTTTCTGGAACATTCTTGCTTTTTTGATGATCCAGAGGCTGTTGGCAATTTGATCTCTGGTTCCTCTGCCTTTTCTAAAACCAACTTGAACATCTGGAATTTCATGGTTCATGTATTGCTGAAGCCTGGCTTGGAGAATTTTGAGCATTATTACTAGCATGTGAAATGGGTGCAATTGTGCAGTAGTTTGAGCATTTTTGGCATTGTCTTTCTATGAGACTGGAATGAAAATGGACCTTTGCCAGCCCTGTGGCCACTGCTGAGTTTTCCAAATTTGCTGGCATATTGAGTGCAGCACTTTTTCAGCATCATCTTTCAGGATTTGAAATAGTTCAATTGGAATTCCATCACTTCTTCTAATTTTGTTCATAATGATGCTTTTTAAGGCCAGTTTGACTTCACATTCCAGGATATCTGGCTATAGGCGAGTGATCACACCATCATGATTATCTGGGTCATGAAGATCTTTTTTGAACAGTTCTTCTGTGTATTCTTGTTACCTCTTATTAACATCTTCTGCTTCTGTTAGGTCCATACCATTTCTGTCCTTTTTTTGAGCCCATCTTTGCATGAAATATTCCCCCGGTATCTCTAATTTTCTTGAGGTGATCTCTAGTCTTTCCATTCTTTCCTGTATCTGACAAAGATACTATTCAGAAAGAAAGGAGAGATAAATATTTTCCAGATAAAAGCTGAAGGCTTCATTATCTCTAAACATACATTGAAAAAATGCTAAAATGAGTTCTTCAGGCTGAAATTTAGATCTCTGATCTGAAAATATATGAAAATATATAGCATATTGGTAAAGTAAGTATATAATCAAATTCAGAATGCCCTACTACTATAATATTAGTGTGTTAACCATGATGGGTGAAGCTGTCTTCCCTCCCTGCTGTTTACCTGGAGCCAAATGGCGAGGCAATAGCAAATGTTTAAGGAGAGCTTGCCATGTGCCAGGACCTGTTTGGATGCTTTACAAACATCTTCTCATTCACTCCTCACAACCACCTTGGATGCGATTATATTTATCTGATGTGTGAATAAGTGAGGCACAGAAACATTAAATGTAATAGATACAGGAATAGAGCTTTCCTCTATTTCTTTGCACTGATCACTGAGGAAGGCTTTCTTATCTCTCCTTGCTATTCTTTGGAACTCTGCATTCAAATGGGTATATCTTTCCTTTTCTCCTATGCTTTTCACTTCTCTTCTTTCACAGCTATTTGTAAGGCCTCCTCAGATAGCCATTTTGCCTTTTTGCATTTCTTTTTCTTGGAGATGATCTTGATCCCTCTCTCCTGCACAATGTCACAAATCTGATCCATAGTTCATCAGGCACTCTGTCTTTCAGAGCTAATCCCTTAAATCTATTTCTCACTTCCACTGTATAATCGTAAGGGATTTGATTTAGGTCATACCTGAATGGTCTAGTGGTTTTCCCTACTTTCTTCAATTTAAGTCTGAATTTGGCAATAAGGAGTTCATGATCTGGGCCACAGTCTGCTCCTGGTCTTGTTTTTTTGCTGACTGTATAGAGCTTCTCCATCTTTGGCTGCAAAGAATAGAATCAATCTGATTTTGGTGTTGACCATCTGGTGATGTCCATGTGTAGAGTCTTCTTTTGTGTTGTTGGAAGAGGGTGTTTGCTGTGACCAGTGTGTTCTCTTAGCAAAACTATGTTAGCCTTTGCCCTGCTTCATTCTGTACTCCAAGGCCAAATTTGCCTGGTACTCCAGGTGTTTCTTGATTTCCTACTTTTGCATTCCCTATAATGAAAAGGACATCTGTTTTGGATGTTAGTTCTAGAAGGTCTTGTAGGTCTTCATAGAACCATTCAGCTTCAGCTTCTTAAGCATAACTGGTAGGGGCATAGACTTGTATTACCATGATATTGAAGACTCGGATTACCATGATATTGAATGGTTTGCCTTGGAAACAAACAAGGATCATTCTGTCACTTTTGAGATTGCATCCAAGTACTGAATTTCAGATTCTTCTGTTGACTATGATGGTTACTCCATTTCTTCTAAGGGATTCTGTGCTTTTCTGGAAGCACAGCCATGAAGATATACCCCATGTCCAAGGTCAAAGAAACCCTCAGTAAGAGGGTAGGCCCTGGAGTGGCTATGAGGAGATACCCCACATCCAAGGGCAAAGAAGAAGCCCCAGTAAGATGGTAGAAGGGGCTAATTCACATTTAGAATCAAACCCCATTCCCACCAGAGATGCTCAGAGGGCTCAAACAAACTTTGTGTGCACCAGGACCCAAGTACCTCACAGAGACTAAGACAGAACTGTGTTTGAGTGTCTCCCATGGAGGTACAGGTCAGTAGTAGACTGCCCCAGTGACAAGGTCTCTGGGTGCAGCAGACTTGGGTAAGGCATAAGCCCTCTTAGAGGAGGTCACCTTTAACCCTACCATAAAGCTGCCAGAACTTACACAGGACTGGGAAACAGACTCTTGGAGGGCAGAAACAGAACCTTGTGCACCAGGACCTGGAAGAAAGGAGCAGTGAACCCACAAAAGACTGACCCAGACTTGCCTGTGAGTGTCCAGGAGTCTCCAGCGGAGGCGTGGGTCCATGGTGGCCTGCTGCAGGGTTGGGGGCACTGAGTGTAAAAATACATGCATGGGACCTTTTGAAGGAGGCCGCCATTATCTTCATTAGCGCCACCGTAGTTTGGCCCCAGGTCAACAGCAGGGAGGGAAGACAGCTTCACCCATCATGGCTAACACACTACATGTTATGATAGTAGGGCGTTCTGAATTTGATTATATACTTACATTACCAATATGCTGTATATTTTCATATGTTTTCAGATCAGAGATCTAAAATTCACCTGAAAAACTCATTTTAGCATTTCTTTAATGTAGGTTTAGAGGTAATGAAGCCTTCAGCTTTTATCTGGAAAATATTTATCTCTCCTTTCTTTCTGAATAGTATCTTTGTCAGATACAGTATTCTTGGTTGGCAGTTTTTTCCTTTGAATATACCAGCCCACTCTCTCCTGACCTGTGAGATTTCTGCTGAGAAATCTACCAATACCTTTCTGGGAATTCCTTTGTAAGTAATGAGCTTCTTTTCTCTTGCTGCTTTTTAGATTCTCTTGTAGTTTGATTTTTGACAGTTTTATTAAAATGTGACTTGGAGAGGATCTCATTAGTTCAGTTTGTTTGGTGACCTATTAACTTCATGAAATGAGATATGAAAATCTCTACCAAATTTGAGAAGTTCTCAGTCATTATTCCTTTAAATTAGACTTCTATCCCCTTCTTCCTTTCTTTTTCTGGAACTCCAATAATTTGCATATTGTTTCTTTTGCTTGTATTCCATAGATAATGTGGGCTTTCTTCACTTTTTTTCCTTTGTTGTTCTCTGTCTGGATAATTTCAAAGTTCTTATCTTCCAGCTTTTATGTTTTGCTTGCTGTTGATATTCTTTATTACAATTTTCATTTTGTTTGTTGCATTTTTCAGATCCAGCATGCTTGTTTTGGTTCTTTTTAATGATTTCATCTCTTTGATAAATTTCTCATTTGCATTTAAAGTAGTAGTCATCTCTTCTAGTCTTTACTGTCTTTGGGAGAGAAACACCTTCTGTTAGTCCTGCTAGGGACTCTGAGGTTTTCTTAGAGTCAGTTCTGTGGATTCACCTACAAATGGCTTTTGTTGGACAGGAGGCAGAGAAGCATGAATGAGGTATATCTTAGTCATGAATCTGATATCACTACTAAATATACTCTTGAGTAAATCCTTTCTCTTCTCTGGACCTCTGTTTACTTTTCTGAACAATGAGGCATTTGTGAAGATTGCATTTGAGGTTGCTTCCAACTCTGAAATGCCATAGGTCTATCAGCCATTAAAACCTCAATGGGGATTGATTAACTTTATGTTTCTGGTCATGAAAAATTCCATAGTGAATTCATAGGATTTGTGTATTTTATAATGGTGAGGCTTCCGGTTGCTAGTGACAGAAACTAACTTGGGATAATTTAGGTTAAAAAAGAGAATTTATTGATAGAATACGAGGAGCAGAATGTCATGGAACTTTAGGGCAAGAATAGAGTTATGTACTGGGAAAGAGTTTGAACTAGGCACAGGAAACCTTCAGGAATTGTTCTCTAGTACCTAGGATTAGGTGATTGGTGAATGGGGTGGTTGGTTTGTGAACTGGACAGGCACTCCCAAAAGTGTCCTCTCAACCTAAATTTTTGATTTCTCTTTGGGACAGTTGTCACAGAAGTGGGGGGAAGGATGCAGACTTGATCAGATGTGCCCGGTCCTGAGAGGTGGTCTCTTTGAAGTTCTCTGTTCCTTGGGTATGGAGACACAGGAATGTGGGTATCTGAAAGAATTAGGGAGAAAAGGGGGTTTGTATGTGTGACAAACTTGAATCTGGGTCACATTAAGGGAGCAAACCCACCTTCTTGGGTTCTTTTGCTGGGCTGGTACTTAGGCTTGGTCATGGGCTGGCTCTTGGTAGAAAACCTGCCATAGCCTTTTCTCCCGGTCAGCCCCAAAAGGGAAAAAAGAGGAACAGAATGTCTTTGCTAATAAGGAAGGCTCTTGGTGGAGTTGAGGGAATTATGGGGCATCTGCACTCTCCCCTATGATGTGAAAGGTTGATTGGTGAAACCAGACTGGTGCTGATCTGGGTGGAGTAGGGGCTGCCTAACCCCATTTCAGAGTATCCTCATCTCCTCACCTTTCTGCTGCAGAGTGAAGGTCGCTAGACCAGGAGCCCAGGGCTCTAGACTGCCATCAAGATGGTGGGTGATGGCCCCTACCTTATCTCTGATCTGGACCGGCGAGGCCAGCGGAGATCATTCACAGAGAGATATGACCCCAGCCTAAAGACCATGATCCCCGTGAGACCCTATGCAAGGTAAGTCAGGAGGAGGATTGAAGGGAGGTCTGGGCAGAACTTCCAGGAGTCATTTCCAGCCCATCAGGACAGTGGACACTGCCTCTGCTCCCCACATTGCGGCTCTGAATGCTTGTACTTTCG
Source organism: Neotragus pygmaeus (assembly GCA_006410875.1). NCBI lineage: Eukaryota > Metazoa > Chordata > Mammalia > Artiodactyla > Bovidae > Neotragus > Neotragus pygmaeus. Next base: position 6,131 of record SJYV01004761.1, read on the forward strand.
GCCTTCCATCCATCCATCCATCCATCCATTTTTAAAATTTGTTGGCCATTCACTTCAAGAATTCTCCTTTCCTTTGGTGCAAAGAAGGCAACAGCAAATGTTTAAGGAGAGCTTGCCATGTGCCCGGACCTGTTTGGGTGCTTTACAAATATCTTCTCATTCACTCCTCACAACCGCCCTGGAGGTGTTGTGATTATATTTGTCTGATGTGTGAATAAGAGAGGCACAGAAAGGTTAAATAACATCATGTAGATATTACTTTGTAACAAACTGCCTCTGCACTTAGTAGCCTAAAACAATCACCATTTCTTTAGCTTGAAATTTTATAGGTGGTTTAGCACCTTGAGCTAAATAAACAGTGATTGTTTTAGGCCTGACAAGATTTTCTTATGTTGTTGCTGGTCAGCAAGACGGCTGTGCTTCTGGGGGTGAGGGGCTGGGGGAAATTGGGCCCCATGGACTATGAACTTCCAGCAGACCAGCCTGCACTAGATTCACCATTTCTCTCACTGCATTCTATTGGCCAAATCAAGTCACGTGTAAGCCCAGATTCAATGTGTGTGGAAAAATAGATCTGACACCTCGAAGGAAGAAGCTGCAAGGGTCTGGAACACAGATGGAGAGAGAGAATTGGGTTAAATTGCAGAATAGGAACCGGGAAGTCTGATTTCCAAGCTCACATCCTTAACTATAATGTGATGTTATATTACTATATGTGTATTCTTAACATTACATTAACTATAATATTTTAAAAAGCTGCTTTTTCTCAGTGGTTAAGAGTCTGTCTGCCAGTGCAGGAGCACAGGAGATGAGGGTTTGAATCCCACGGACAGAGGAGCCCGGGGACTAAAGTCTATCAGGTCACAAAGAGTCGGACATGACTGAGCGGCTGAACACACATGCACGCAAGCACACACACCTTTTCTACATAAGAAGTGCCCTATAACCTGTCCTCTGAGCAGCAGAAGGCCAAGTGACATCTCCATGGTGAGATGACATAGCACTGCTCTCCTTCCAGAATATGTAGACCTGTGAACCTTCTAAGGTGAGAGGTGAAGGTTGAAGGGTCACGGCATGGGCTACCATCTTTAGTTCCAGGCAGGAGAGCTCTAACACTGTTTTGGCTCTGTTCACAATTTTGTGAAGAGGCAGTGTGATATAGTGCTTAAGAGAAACATGGGAGTCAGCAAGTGTTGGTCTTGATTTCCTGCTTCACCACTGACTAGCTATAAGACTTTGGGCAAGTACTTTAACCTCTTTTTGCCTTGATGTTCTTGTCTATGAAATGGGATCATAATATCACTCAAATACTTGGGCTATTGTTAAGATTATATGATGTAATGCATTAACGTTACCCTTTGGAAAATGTTTACTATGTACTAGGCACATAGTATTAATACGTTACTAATAGTATCTTAGCTTGGGTTCTCCCAAAAGCAGAGCATGAGTCAAAAACTTGGGTGCAGGTAGCTTACTTGGGAGGTGATATCAAGCAGGAGGAGGAAAGATTTAGGGAGAGTGCAGCAGGGAAGGAGAGCGTGCGTGTTGTCAGTGTCACTGCTTGCAGACATGGGGACTGGATTCTACTAGGCCCCCTCCAGAAATATACAGTTTTCTACCCATAGGGTGGGAGGTGGGGGCATTTGTCTGTGGGCTCTTATACTCCATTAGCTAGGTTTTCTTCCTGGGGGCATTGAAAGTGAAAGTGAAGTCGCTTAGTCGTGTCTGACTCTTACCGGCCCCATGGACTGCAGCCTACCAGGCTCCTCCGTCCATGGGATTTTCCAGGCAAGAGTACTGGAGTGGGATGCCATTGCCTTCTCCAGGGGATCTTCCTAATCCAGGGATTGAACCCGGATCTCCCGCACTGTAGGCAGATGATTTACCGCCTGAGCCATCATTAGCCCCCTGGAATTCTGGGCTACACTTATGCTCTGAGAAGACCCTGAAGGTAGTGAAAAGAGGCACACCACACCTGTGAGATGGGGCACTGTCAGCAGAGCCCAAGCTGCACAGCGTTGTCCTCCACAGCTGAGACTGGAGGTAAATGTGACAAAGTCTACACAAAGTCTGTGACTCAGAGCATCTTGACAGCATCTGCTACAAGTACAAAGCTCTTCCAGGGCCTGGAATACAGCAAACACTCAGGAATTAGTAGATAACACCCTGTGTCTCTGACTCTTATTCCATCTTATATGGTTAATTCCTCAAGGGCAGAAACACATCTCTTCCTCCTCCCTTATTGTTTTCCTTTTTCCCTTCCTTCCACCTCCCCTATCCTCCTTCTTTATCTGCTAGCTAATTTTTATATCATAGTTGTTGTTTAGTAGCTGTGTCCAGCTCTTGCTACTCATGGACTGTAGCCCACCTCTGTAGGCTCCTCTGTCCATGGGATTTCCCAGGCAAGAATGCTGGAGTGGATGGCCGCTTTCTCCTCCAGGGATATTCTCGACCCAGAAACTGAACCTGCATCTCTTGCCCTGGCAGGCAGATTCTTTGCCACTAGCGCCCCCAGGGGAGTGCAGTATTGTGTAGTAGCTTACATATATCAATCCAGTCCATCCTCACAATAAGCTATGAGTCTGACTTTAGCTCTTGCCTCCTTGGGCAGGCTCACCCCCACACCCTGCTCTGACCCTCCCCGTCCTCCCAAGAGCAGAGGCCAGGTGCCCAGCTCCTCTGATGATCAGCTACCTGGTCTCCATTTCCTCACGGCAAATGAAGCAGGTACCCTCTTTCCCCTGGGGTGGTCATTGCTAAATGTTTAACCACTGGCTCACTAAAAAGAATTCCCTTGTTTGGAGCACCTCTCATTTCTTATGGTGTAAATTATCCCACCATGGCTGATTTCAACATACTGTCACTGACTGCAAAGTTGAGAAGGGATGCATGGTAACAGAGTCCTATTCTGTGTGCCATTTCCACCACAGAGGTCATAGACTTAAGTAATCGAAAGAATAGACACGAGTAAAATCCAGTAAAATAATCTAGGAAGCTATGAGTTTTGCGTATTGATTGCATTTGTCTCTAAGATAATTTACTTACATGTATATAATTCAGTTTTTAATTCTGGCTGTGTTTAAGAACTGACTTGCAGAATTCCTAAGAATCAGCTCTTCCAAGCTAGCAGGAGCTGGCCCAGCACACAGCTGCTCGCAGGGCTGTGCTAAGAGTGCCTGTGGTTATCACTGTAGGTTAGAATTCTAGCCAGGGACTCAAGGCAAGGACTCAACGCCCTGGGACACCGAGCGTTTGGCCCGTTTCAGGTTGGCGCCCAACCCTGTGGATGACGCAGGGCTGCTCTCCTTTGCTACATTCTCCTGGCTCACGCCCGTGATGGTGCGAGGCTACCAGCACACGCTGACTGTGGACACCCTGCCCCCGCTGTCGCTGTATGACTCATCCGACACCAACGCCAAAAGGTACGAGGGTCTGCGCGGTCTGTTTCGTCTAGAGAGGAGCCCCCTTTGGGAAGGGACCTGCGAGCCCTTTTATGTGGCCCCGTTTCCCCACGGGAAAATCTCCACCCACCTGTCTCGGTGGCCACTCCCCCTGGCTCCTCCCTGGGATGTGGGCCGGGCTGACTGGGCTAATATTTCACAGTCTGACGGGCAGAATCACACTTTTCATTGGTTCCTGGCCTAGTCTCCGGGGAGGTGAGTACTGGGGAGAGTTGGTGGGGAGAAAGAGCTTCTTGAGAGCCTGAGGATTCAGGACCACTGGGCGCAGCTGTCAGCTGGTTTGTAGGATGCCGCATCAGGACAGGAGTGTCTGGAATCTCGCTTTGCTCTGTGCTGGCTGGACTCAGCCTGGACTGCTGCCTGCCATGCCAGGCATGGTGTTTTATTTCACTTTAAAAGTTGTCATTGGACTTAAAAGTTTTTTTTTTTTTAATTTTATATTGGAGTATACTTGATTAACAATGTTGTATTAGTTCCAGATGTTACAGCAAAGTGATTCAGACACACACACACATGTATCTATTGTTTTTCAAATTCTTTTCCCATTTAGGTTATTACAGAACATCGTGGACTTTCACATTACAAAATACATTTCAGTTGAACCGAATGAAATATTTGATAATTTTGACTTGCCAAAACATACATTTCTGTGGTTCAACCTAATTCAGATTCATCACAGAAATGTTAAAGCAACAGAAGTTTAAGCAGTGGAAGTGCCCCCACCGTACGCCCACCCCACTCCCCAGAGGTCAACAGTGTTGAACGCTGGTTTGCATCTGTCTGGAATTTTTTCTACTCTGATTAAACACAGCCCTGCTACCATCTTCTGCAGATCAATACCTCTTCTTCTTTTCTACTCACAGGTCATCTTTTTTTTCCTTTAAAGAAAAAACTGAAGCATACTATTTCATGGTTAACCATTTTGCTATTTCCGGTTAAGAGTTGATAGTTTTCCAAGGCACAAAAACCTCCTGCTGTGCAGCCCAGGTCCTTCATTCTTTCTAATGGTTGCATTGTTTTAGGCGGTGGGGAAGCTCTCAAAGTCGTCTCTCTGCATTTGTTTCTTCTGGAATTCTCCTTCTTTTTGGTCTATATGCTTGAAAGCTGGGAGTTCCAATCATGCTTCTACAATTGTGCCTTCACATCCCCTTATCTACCTCCACATCCCCTTATCCGTGTCTCGAAGAAATCTCAGTCAGTGGTGGTTTCCAAAACCTCCTGTCCAGGGAGCACAGAGAGGAATGGGCTGGACCAGTGTCTGAGGAGTACCAGGTTGTCCTCCTACCTCTCTCTCTGTTTTTAATGTTGCCTTCCTTCTACCCAACATCAGCTTAGATCCTTCTCCAAACACATGCTTGACAGCCTTAATAACACATGATCTTCAGTCCATGCCTCTCTTCCGGACTCTGAGTTCATACACCCACCATCCAACAGGACTTGGATGATTCACAAGTATCCTACATCAAAAGCTATGTTCTTGATCCTCAGCCCCACCTGATGGTATTCCCTTTCTCCATCTCTGTCAACTCCATTCCCACAGTGCTCCTTTTCTCCCGTATCTAATTCATCTGTAAGTCCTAATGTCTCCACTGTCTACCTTTCTGTAAATTCTCAGCCACCTCCCCGCTGGATGCCCATGGGCTTCTGTGGTGGTCTCCCTGCTCCGCACCCCATAACCCACTATTCTCACAGCAGCCATATGTTAAGTAATCCTGTCACATCAGCTTAACCCCCTGCATTGGCTTCCTTTGCACTTGGAATGAAATCTAATCTCCTTCCTGAGGACTATGAAGCCCCATGAGATCTGGCCTTGCTTTGCCTCCCTGTGCCCCCACATGCCTGGCACACTGGCCTCTGTTCTGATTTTTGACACGGACAAACTCCTCCTTGCACTGAATATTTTCTTCTTGATTTCTCTAGTGCCTCTGTGTTTCTGTCATAACTGGTATTGTGCCAGGGACAGGCAGGAGGAGGAAATCAGGGCCTGGAAAGAGCCCAGATGCCAGATCCCAGCTTGTTCTGTGCCAGGGCTCTGGCCACTGCCAGTCCTATGTCCCACCCACCCTGTGAAACAGTGGTCCCCAGTTATTTTGGCATCAAGCACCAGTTTTGTGGAAGACAGTTTTTCCACGGATCAGGGGTGAGGGGATTGGTTTCATATTACATATTATTGGTTTCGTACTACATATAATAAGCATGTTACATTTATTGTGAACTTTATTTGTATTATGATTACATTGTGGTATATAATTAGATAATTACAGAACTCACCTTAATGCAGAATCAGTAGGAGCCCTCCAGTTCAGTTCAGTTCAGTCTCTCAGTTGTGCCCAACTTTTTGCGACCCCAGGAGCCCACCAGATGCAGCTTAATTGCCCCGTGCCACTCACTGATAGGGTTTTGATATGAGTCTGGAAGCAGTTGATTTATTGTGGTCTCTGCAATCAAATCTGGAGAAGGCAATGGCACCCCACTCCAGTACTTTTGCCTGGAAAATCCCATGGACGGAGGAGCCTGGTAGGCTGCAATCCATGGGGTCGCTAGAGTTGGACACGACTGAACAACTTCACTTTGACTTTTCACTTTCATGCATTGGAGAAGGCAATGGCAGTCCACTCCAGTGTTCTTGCCTGGAGAATCCCAGGGACGAGGGAGTCTGGTGGGCTGCCGTCCCTGGGGTCGCACAGAGTCGGACACGACTGAAGTGACTTAGCAGCAGCAGCTGCAGTCAAATCTCTCTGCTAATGATAATCTGTATTTGCAGCCACTCCCCAGCACTAGCATCACCATCTCAGCTCCACCTCAGATCATCAGGCATTAGGTTCTCATAAGGAGCATGTAACCTAGATCCCTTGCATGCCAGTTCACAGTAGAGTTCATGCTCCTATGAGAATCCAATGCCATCACTGATCTGACCGGAGGCAAAGTTCAGGCGGTAACTGAGTGATGGGGAACAGCTGTAAATACAGATGAAACCCGCTGCTCACCCCCTGTTGTGCAGCCCAGTTCCTAGTGGGCCACAGACAGGTATCAGTTCGTGGCCCAGGGGTTGGGGACCCCTGCTGTAAAAGATGAGAGAACTAATGCTGTTCTGAAGCTGCCACTGCCAGGGATGTGGGTTGTGGATCCTTGCAATGCTCTATCCATCAGTATAGCTTTCAACAGCAAGTGGGAAGGGATATAAGTCCCTTTCCTTCTTTCTGTTCTTTTGTCACAGATTTCGAATCCTTTGGGATGAAGAGGTAGAGAGGATGGGTCCCGAGAAAGCCTCTCTGGGCCGAGTGGTCTGGAAATTCCAGAGGACGCGTGTTTTGATGGATATCGTGGTCAACATCCTGTGCATTATCATGGCAGCCATAGGGCCGGTGAGTGCAGTGGGCCTTCTCTGCCCTTGTCTCCCAGGTCCCCAGACTGGCCAAGTATGTTATTAGTTGCTTTCTCTACGAGCTGGTGGGTTTAGTACATTGTTGTTATCTTTGCACTCCTTGGGGGAGAATTTTCATAAAGCTAATCCTTGTCAAGCACGGCAGCTACCACTGAAATTAATTAAAACGTTTGCCTCATAAAGTCTGCTTGCTGACATCTGAAGCCTCCTGTACCTACCTCGAACCCCAGCGGCACTCTCCTCTCCTCACCGCACTGTTTTACAGACAGTTCTCATTCACCAAATCCTCCAGCAGACCGAAAGCATCTCCAGGAAGGTCTGGATTGGCGTTGGCCTGTGCACAGCCCTTTTCACCACTGAGTTTACCAAAGTCCTCTTTTGGGCCCTCGCCTGGGCCATAAATTACCGCACAGCAATCCGGTTGAAGGTGGCTGTCTCCACCTTGGTTTTCGAAAACCTGGTGTCCTTCAAGACGCTGACACACATCTCTGTTGGTGAGGTAAGCTGGTCCAGAAGGAGTCTAACTTTAGGAAACTGCATTCAGACTTTTCTGAATATGAGTGAGGTGTGCTTCCTGGGTAGATTATCTGCCCCCTCTTTTGGTTGTCTATGTCCTGTCCATCATTTCCCTTCTTCCTGCTAAGTGAAGTGGTGGACACTCGAAACACCAGAAGAATTCAGAGAAGGAAGGATTCCATTCGAGCTGGAGAATTTGGAAAGGCTTCCCTGTTCCAGTTGGAACAGGGCTTAGGGGTGACCTCATTCAATCTCTCTGATTGTCAGTGAGGACACTGAGGCAGTACAGAGCATGCTATGGCATTTAATAAAATTGACTAATGGATCTGATGATTCCAACCGTGTAGCATTTTGGATGCCAAGTCACAACAAAGACCATGCCTGTTGAGTTTTAGAGTTGACATTTCTTTAAGCCCTTAATCCTTAGCAATAAAATGTTCACCTTTTACATGAGAATATTTCCCTGGCCAAGGGAACCCTAGGTAGTGTGAGGTAAGGGAAGAGACTGTTTCTTTCAGTTTCTCTTTCAGTTTGTTTAAAGCATCTGGTATCAATTATGATTCGATTCACTTGTGTAAAACCAAAACCCCCAAATAACAGTGGGTTAAACAGGATGAATTTATTTCACTCTGTGTAAAAGGAGTCTGAAAGAGGGTGATCGAGGGCTGGAGTCGGGGCTTGCAGGCTCTTCTATCTTTCCTTATCACTACTTTAGTATATGGTTTCCATAATTGTTCAGGATGGAAACTGCAGATCCAGACATCCAGTCATGTTTCAGAGAACTGGTAGGAAGAAGCAGAGAAGAGAAAGGGATATGCCTTCCGAGTCGAGCTGGCTCCCCGTCAGAATGCACCCCCAAACCTCCTGGCTTGTGTCTCAGTACCCTTAGCATAGCCGCATGGTCACAATGCTTCCACAGAACAGGCTTGGAAATGTGGTCTTTTTCCTGGGCCCCTGGATGCCCTGATTAAGCAGGGTCGAGCTAACAGGGAAGAAGGAGAGAGAGCTGTCAGGTATACAGTGGGCTTTGCTGACGTACTCTTAGGTGGTATTTACGCCTTTCTTCATTGGGATGCTCAGTCCTAAAAGGCGGGCTTCTCCAGAGCCGTACTAGAATGAAACTCACAAAGCTCACTGTGTTGGTTCTCTGATGACCTCCAACCCCTTTAAGGCAGTTTTCCCTTTCCTTCCGCGGATGCCCCAGCCATTCCAAAAGTTGTCAGTTGAGGAAATGCTTGGGTGGCCCTTCCAAAGCCTGAACCTGTGTGTTTTCTTTCCAGGTGCTCAATGTACTATCGAGCGACAGTTATTCCTTGTTTGAAGCTGCCTTGTTTGGTCCTTTGCCAGCCACCATCCCTATCCTATTGGCTGTCTGCGCAGTGTACGCCTTTTTCATTCTGGGGCCCACAGCTCTCATCGGGATATCCGTGTATATGCTATTCATCCCCATCCAGGTAATAGCAGGCCTTTGCAGTTGTATTTCACGCACCCTCTCACTGAAGTGGGTAGAAGGCTTTGCCCTGAAACCGGAGCCCTTACTTTGGGCTCATGGACAGTATAGTTTTTAAAGAACTAGAATTTGAATGCCCTGGGGAAGGGGGCATGCCTCTTCAATTTGTCAAAGTCCCCAGTGCTTCCCTTGTATCCTGGAGATTCGTGCATTTGTATCACCTGGCCAGACTCAGGTTGTGTCCCCAGAGAACACTGACCACAACTCAATGGAAGGATTCAGCTGAGAATCTCTCCCTTAGAACTTTTCCTGGCACTTACACTCCGATCCTTGGATTTTTAGGCCAACAGCAACTCAGCAATTCTCTCTGAACACTGTACCTTGATTTCAGATGTTTCTGGCTAAGCTCAATTCAGCTTTCCGACAATCGGCAATTTCAGTGACAGACAAGCGAGTTCAGACAATGAATGAGTTTCTGACCTGCATCAAGCTGATTAAAATGTATGCCTGGGAGAAACCTTTTACCAACACCATCCGAGGTAGGATGAGCAAGTGCTGAAAGAACCACTTACCCTGTAGAGTGTGCTTTTCCAATGGGTTCTTAAGATTCTGGGTTTGGGAATCCTGGAAATGGACTGAGGGGGCCTCCAAGCTCTGCAGGCTTTTCAAAAGAGTATAGAGATTTTGGAATAGACCCAGGCATCTCTTCTAGGGAACCCAAAGCTTAGTAGGTGAGTGGCATATGGTTTAGCCATACTGAGGCTGGTGAGTGCTTGTACAGGCCAGCTACCGTTCACAAAAATAATCCACTAAAGCATTATGAGCAGAAGAGCTGGCTCAGGCTATTTCATTGACTTGGAAGCTATCCATATGGGCACATGTACGCACTCACACTTATACACGTGTCCCCTCCTTGCTGGCAGCAGCCTCATCAGGATTGGACGTCCCACTGACTTGACATGCTTTAGGCAGATAGGAGGATGCATATATAGCTGTTTTGTTTTAAAGATGATATTTAAAACTCTCAATCAAATAAAAATGCAAATCTAATTGCAGGAATATTTACATAATTGCTGACATAGACTCAGGTGGTTGACCAGTTAATGATCTGAACCACTGTTACAACTGACTCTCTGGATCTACAATTACACTTGTAGACCAGCCTGTAATTGGACCCAAAGTTGTGTATCCACAGTTTCGAAAGTGGCTTTAGAAAATCTGCTTTTGAGCTTGCCAAAGGAAGTGTCCCAGGTTGGGACACTGGCAGCCTTATGTACCCTCTTTCAAGAGCCAGAAATACTTCCATGCACATTGAACTTGACTTTAATACAGTTTATTCGATGTGGTTGTATTTGATTCCATTTTACGTAATTCAATGTAACTCAATTTAATTCAATAAATATGTACCAAGTTTCTACTATGTACAAGGCCATAGGAGTCACACAAAATAGTTAGAAAGGATCTCTATTTTTAAAATGGAGGAAGGATGAGCTAACTAAGCTCAAAAATAGCTATAAGTTTATTGGCTCTACTTCTAGAATATATCCAGAATCTGTCTACTTCTCTTCATTCCACTGCCACCCCAGTCCAAGCCAATATTCCCTCCCTTCCCATTTATGGAAAGAACTTCTAGATGCAACCTCTGCTTTCTGCCTGCCCCGTAAAATCCATGATGCACTCAACAGCCAGAATGACCTTTTAAAAATGTCAGTCAGATCCTGTCTCTCCCCTGCGGAAAAATCTTTAGTGACTTCTTATCACACTGAAGTGTTTTCAAATTTAGGACTTCTGAATGAAGTCCAGATTCCTTCCAACAGCCTATTAGATCCAGCACCATCTGACTCCTGCTGACCTCCTGACCTCATCACATCTTATCCCAGGCCTTGATAACTCTGCAGGAGCCACTCGAATCTTCTGTTTTTAAAACAGCATCCACATCCATTCATCCCTCAGGAGCTCTGCAGTTGCTGTTCCCTCTGCCTTGAATAAGACATTCAAGATGTTTGTGCTGACTTTATCTTAACTGTGGGTCTCCTAAAGTAATGTCAGTGACACA
>SJYV01004764.1:0-16098 GCA_006410875.1 Neotragus pygmaeus
AAATTTTTTTAAAATGAAAGTAAATAGAAAAAATTGAGAATAGTAATGGTGAACGATTTAACTGGTGTCAGGAGTACGTTATCCAGGTAAAGTCAGTTCTCTGGGCTATGACAGTGTCTTCCTTTTCAGGAGAAACAGAATGTGGGAATCTCTGTGCAACGGTGATTATGTAAGAAGACTGCTGATGGCATCACCAGCACAGCCTACTTTCTGCTCCAGGACACTCTGACATCCTCTCCACGTCTTTTCACAAAGATGCCCTGAGACCCACAAGCCAGATAGTCCTGAAGACCACGCATCTTATACAGACAGGAGCTGGGTCTGTGGCCAACACCATCCTTTTCTTTCACAGCATGTCTCTGATCTTGCTTGGCCCCAACCGGAGACCCACACCCGCAATTCTTGCCCACATATCCCTAGCCAATCTTTTGTTTCTTCTGTCCTCTGGGATTCCCCATATAATGACAGGTTTTGTTTTGGGAAACCCCCTCTCCAGCCTCGGGTGTAAGTTTGTGTATTACGTACAGAGGGTGGCTCGCAGCACCACCCTGTGCTCCACCTGCGTCCTGAACAGCTATCAGTCCTTCATTCTCACCCCCAGGAGGGCGGAGTGGGCGATGCTCAGAGGAAGGGCCGCCAGGTTCACTGGCCCTTCCTGCTGCACCTGCTGGATGCTCAGTCTCTTAATGTACATCTACATTCCTGTGAAAATCACTGGTCCTTGGGATAGATACAACAATACTGATTCCCAAGGCAAGTGGTTCTGCTCAATCTCAGGTACTGTCACAGGCTTTATCTACCTGTGGTCCGTCTCGGATGCCATGTTTCTTACCCTCATGGTCTGGTCCAGCGGCTCCACGGTGCTTCTCCTGCACAGACACCGCCAGAGGGTGCAGTATCTTCACACCCATGCTGGGCACCACAGATGCCCCCCAGAGACCAGAGCCGCCCACACCATCCTGATGCTCATGGTCACCTTCATCACCTTCTACCTGCTGAATTACAGCTTAGTTTTCCATATCAGTGCCTCTTCAGATTTTCGTCTGTGGTTACTCCAGGTCTCTAATATCTTGGTTTCTTGTTTCCCCACTATTTCCCCCTTCCTGCTGCTCCTGAGGGATCCTAGAACACCTAGGTTCTGCTCTTGAGTCATTAGAATGTATGAATAAAGTGCTAAATATCTAGTAGACACTTTCAATAGTAACTGTAATTATTCTGTAAGTCCTCAGTATCCATTTTTTACTGAGATATAACTAACACATAGCATTGTATTAGTTCCAGATACACAACATGATGAATGCGCATTTGTATATGTTGCAAAATGATCACAATAAGTCTAGCTAGTTGCATCCTCTGGCCTTCAGAGAAGATACAAATTTTTTTCTTGTGACAAACTGCCACGTTTATTTAGTTAGTTTTTGTTATTATTTGGCAGTATGTACTCTTGCCTGGAAAATCCCATGGGCAGAGGAGCCTGGTAGGCTACAGTCCATGGGGTCGCAAAGAGTCGGACACAACTGAGCAACTTCACACACACAAGGCATATGGGGTAATAGTTCCTGGACCATCAACTGAACCAGNGCCTGGAAAATCCCATGGGCAGAGGAGCCTGGTAGGCTACAGTCCATGGGGTCGCAAAGAGTCGGACACAACTGAGCAACTTCACACACACAAGGCATATGGGGTAATAGTTCCTGGACCATCAACTGAACCAGCTCCCCCTCAGTGGAAGCTCAAAAGTCTTAACCACCAGTAAGTCCCTGTGATGAGAACTTTGAAGATTGACTCTCTTGTTGTTCAATCGCTCAGTTGTATCTGAATCTTTGAGACACCACAGACTGCAGGATGCTAGGCTTCCCTGTCCTTCACTCTCTCCCAGAGTTTGCTCAAATTCATGTCCATTGTGTGGATGATGCCATCCAACCATCTCATTCTCTGTTGTCCCCTTCCTCCTGCCCTCAATCTTTCCCGGCATCAGGCTCTTTCCTGATGAGTCAGCTCTTCACATCAGGTGGCCAAAATACTGGAGCTTCAGCATCAGTCCTTCCAATGAATATTCCGGGTTGACTTCCTTTAGGATTGCCTGGTTTGATCTCCTTGCAGTCCAAGAGACTCTCAAGAGTCCTCCAGCACCACAATTCAAAAGCATAAATTCTTTGATGCTCAGCCTTCTTTATGATCCAACTGTCATATCCATTTATGACTACTAGAAAAAACATAGCTTTGACTACACAGACCTTTGTTGGCAAAGTGATGTCTCTGCTTTTTAATATGCTATCTAGGTTTGTCATAGCTTTCCTTCCAAGGGGCAATCGTCTTTTAATTTCATGACTGCAGTCACTGTCTGCAGTGATTTTTGAGTGCAAGAAAATAAGAACTGTCACTACTTCCACTTTTTCACCTTCTATTTGCCAAGAAGTGATGTGACTGGGNGGCAATCGTCTTTTAATTTCATGACTGCAGTCACTGTCTGCAGTGATTTTTGAGTGCAAGAAAATAAGAACTGTCACTACTTCCACTTTTTCACCTTCTATTTGCCAAGAAGTGATGTGACTGGGCACAAAAGAATTGATGCTTTTGAACTGTGGTGTTGGAGAAGACTCTTGAGAGTCCGTTGGACTTCAAGGAGGTCAAACCAGTCCTGATTATTCATTGGAAGAACCAATGCTGAAGCTGAAGCTCCAATACTTTGGCCACCTGATTGGAAGAACTGATTCATTGGAGAAGACCCTGATGCTGGGAAATACTGAAGGCAGGATGAGAAGGGGACGACAGACAGAAGATGAGATGGTTGGATGGCATCACCAACTTGAACATGAGTTTGAGAAGCTCTGGGAGTTAGTGATGAACAAGGAAGCCTGGCATGTGTAGTCCATGGGGTCGCTGGAATCAGACATGACTGAGTGACTAAACTGAACTGAACTAACAGGACTGGATGCCATGTTTTGTTTTGTTTTGTTTTTTTAGTTTTTGGCTATTTTTTTCAAGTATACAATGAATATAATTGACTATGTTCACCATGGGGTACACCATATCCCCTTGACTTGCTTATTTTATAACTAGATGTTGATAGCTTTTAATGTTTGTACTCAATACGAAATTTTTACAGAATTTCCAATGAGCTGAGATGGTTCACTTAGGAGATTTGAAAGTCAATCCATGAAATTATGAGCTCGAAAAATGTACAGGCCATTATTGAGGAAACCGTTTCTGCCTTAACCAGTGCAGCACTCTGAAAGAAAAGTCCTTTCTTCCAGAACATTTCAAGAGTTTCCTCAAAGTTTATCTCCGTGTGTTGTGGCTAATACCTGGCACACATTGGCACAGAATCCAATATCGGTCTCCATAAATATGACTCTTGTGTGGGTGGAGATTTGATTTCTTAGAAAAAGATAACACACAGGAAAGTAGAGAATATGTTCTTCTATATTACCTTGTAAATTTAGTTCACTCCTATTTCTCCAGTATGCTATTGTGTTACACAGAAAATTGATGTTATTCACTGTCTTGTTTCTTCTTTAAAACTGGGCTGTTTACGTGGTGGACCCTCAAGAAATTTAATAGATCAGATGGATGACATAATCTGAAGGACAGACTAGAAGCTGTCTTCTTTTTCATTTGTCACTTGAATACATAGTGTTCATGACTGCATTTTGCAAACTTGAGATTGTTTCTATTTGTTTTATTTTCTGGGGTGGGTTTTTTTTTTTTGGTCATTTCTGTTGTGTTATTTTTTTAAGTTCCAATTTAAAAATTTAATGTGTTAAGGTATAACTATTTTTCAGTGTTATTTTGGCCATCACGTATGGATCCCTCAATACTGTGTATACATAATGTATATGTAATTACTGACAATTAGTGCTATGATTGTAGCTGTCATGAACTAGTTGTGTCTTATATAAAATAAGTGAAGAGAAAGTATAGTTTATACGTGTATCAATATGATTGCCTTTTCCACTGTTTGTAGTTCTTTTCTGTGTTTCTTTCTTTGGTATAACTTGCCTTCTGTTTGAAAAATTTCCTTTAATATTAAGGAGCTAGTTTTACTATAAGTGATTGTTTCAGTGTTTATCTAAAAATACCATAATTTTACTTACTGTTTTTCCTATTAGAGAATATAAAAAGCTAATAAAACATGATCAATAATAAAGGTATACTTAGCAACAACCTCCTCTTAAATACTAAGGAATTAAATGCCTATGAACTGTTTTATTTTTTAAATAATTGATTGAGGCAATTTCAAATCTGCTTCATTTTCACACTACTATATATAAAATAGATAACTAATAATGACCTACTGTGTAGTAGGGTGCTGGTATATAGTTTTTGGCCAGCTATTTGCCCATTTGGATCTCTTCATTGATTCTCAAAAGCTGTCCCTAATCACCCAAGAAGGAAGAGGATTTACACTGGGGATACATTTCCTCCTCACTGGAAACGCCCCAGACTCCCCATGAGATCCGTGTCACCCACACAGCAGGTGGCGTGATAATGGAATCTCTCTGGAGAGACCAAGGCTAGAAACACCGTCCCTATAACCATGATCTCAGGTGCTCGGGGCTCATCCTGAGTGACACGTCCCTGCACGGAGCTCTGAAGCAAAGACCAGCCAGGTGAGTGCTTCCTTCTGTTCAATCTCAGGGCAAAGACTGGGAGAGACGTTGCCTCCAGCAGGAGAGGGACTTGAGACTTAACTCACACTGGGCAGGACAGGGGCAACACGGCCTCACTGGAGCATCCTCATCCATGCTCTGCTGGGTGGACGGTGGCTGTGAGTCGGGGAGTGTCTCAGGCTGGGAGCAGAGCCAGGTGGTCCACTGCAGAGCCCTGTGCCCTGGAGTCTCTAAAGATGAGAGGAGGGATGTGGTCTCTGGAATGTGTGCCAAGCCTTAGATGATCCCGTCACTGAGCTCCTCCCTGTTGTTGACAGGGGCCCTGCTCGTTGTAGCAGACCTCACAGGTCTGTGCTTGCAGGCGAAGGAGTCCCCCTGCCCCTCTCTCAGATCATCTCCACCCGGGACCCCACTCCAGGCTCCTTTAGTCCCTTTGCCCACAGCTCACGACCATGCCTCTAAGCAGCTCATTCTCGGCTCTCCCTTGGCACTGGGCTACACACCAGCTCTGATTTCAGGGCTCACCTATGATGAGTTACACACTCCTCTGTCAACACAACAGAATTAACTCCTGCTGCTACCACTGTAGTGTAAGCATTTTTATTCACAGAAGTAAAAAAAAAAAAGAAAAGAAAAGAAAACCAAGACGATATGAGGAAGCTATTGTAGCAGAAAGTGCTCAGAACCAAAGGAGAGACAGAACTGCCTTTAAACTGTTTTTTTGTGCAAGCAGAGCTGTGTCATCAGAAAAGCTGTTGGAAAATAAGGCTTTTATGGGTTCTCTGTTTTCTTCTAAGAAAGGTTACTTCCAGCTTGTCCTGTTATACAGAGAGTGACCTGCTCACACTGGTCCCCTGACACCTGTGGGAGCAGAGAGGTTCCCTGGGGTCAGCAAGCACTGGGATGTGTGTTCCTCTCACAGCACACGGGCATCTTCTGCGGGTTCATTTTTTGACTCTGGCTGTGGTGGTGCCCCATGTGTGACTGTGGGGGGTTGGGTGTCATGGACTGTGTCGGGGCAGGTGTGTCTTTCTACAATTCTGGGTCACGATGGCATCAGGGAGGCACTTCGTCTGTGGGGTTGATCTGTGTGTCCCACAAAATGGCAAACAGCAGCTATGACCACATCACTCACCCCAATAAATACTCAGCCCCATAGAAAGGAGATCATGGGCCATGTATGTGGGAGGAGAGATGCAAGGGAATGAAGGGAACTGCACGTATTTAGGAGTCACTGTGATGTGACTTAGGAGCCGGGATGTAGGGAGAAATGAGGGGGGTTTCAGGGAGGATCCTATGAAGATTCACTGTGCATGAGACTCACGTTCGAGCTTCTGCCAATAAAGAAAGTTCAGTGGGATTCATGGAGCAGCCCCATCACGAGGGCCAGGCTCAGGGGACCCCCAGGATGGGCCGCCGCAGCCTGAGGGAGGCTGGACAGGGATACAGAGCAGGCAGAAGTCGTGTGTGCTCATGCGGGGGAGGACGCGCAGTCCAAGCACTGTCGAGCTCCTCGCGCCAAGAGGTAGCTCTCCACGCAGTGGTCTGGGCACGTGTCCAGGCCTGCACCCCCGAAGCAATGGCGACACCAGGGCTACACGTGTCCCGGCGCGCGTGCAGGGAGCTAAGGCGAGAGGAAGGCGAGCACCCAGGTCCCGGGCCGGGAGCTGTCGCGAGAACTGAGGTGGATGTCCAAGTCCTGTCTTGGGAGCTGTCGCGAGAGCAGAGGCGGTGCCCGGTCCCGGCCGCGGCGCCCAGCAGCTCGAGCACGAGGAGCCGCCGCCAAACGCCAAGAGGCCCGGGAGCCACGGTGCTCGTCGGCGGCCTCTGCGTCTGCGGGAGAGTATTTCTCGTTTCCGAGAGCTCTCGGTTTATCAGGAAGAGAGAGCGGAGAGGAGGAAACGAACAAAAAGGTATGAATCTCCACTTGAGGCGAAGAGCGTGGGTCAGTCGTGCCTGGGCGCTCCTGAGGCGAGCCGAGCAGGTGGAGCCAGGACGCTGAGCCTGAAGGACCAGGCCGTGGACGCGGCGGGGACGGGGGCGACTAGGAGCGGGAGGCGAGGCCGGGACGGGCTTCCCGCTCAGAGGGGAAGGAAGGCCGCCGCCCTGGAGGGAAAAGGAGCGAGGGCGGCCGTGGGGTCAGAAACTCCTGAGCTGCCCGAAGTCACTCTTTCCTCCTCACGTTGCTGCAGGTGCTCCGTGACAAGGGGAGTGTTCATCTTTCAGAAACCAACTCATAGTTTCCTTGGTAGTTTCTACTTCTTTTCTGGTCCTGATTTCTTTTACTTCCACTGTTTTTTCCCTTATTTCCATGTATCTGCTAACCTTTGCCTTAGTATTGGGTGGGTGGTTTGGTTTGGTTTGGGGGTGGTTTGTTTTTTTGGTATTTTATGTGATTATTATTATTTTTTTTTTAGTTCTTTGTGGTATAAAGTTATGTTGATCATTAGAGCCTTTTTTTTCTTAATCTCATTTGTTGTTAAACCATCCCGCTTAGAACAAAGCCTGTGCTGACTCCCATGACCTTCAGTTTGGTGTGTTTCCACCCACACTTGCATCTCAAGGTATTTTATTTCCATTTGGATTTCTTCTTTGACCACAGTTTGTTCTGGAGTGGTTGTTCATCTCCACATATCTGTGAATTTTCCAGCTTTCATGCTGTTATTGTCATCTTATTTCACATAAGTACTGTGGGAAAAGAAACTTCATGTGATTTCAGTGTTAAATCTGTTAAGACTTGTTTGGGGGACTTCCCCAGCACTCCAGTGATCAGGACCTCACCTTCCAAAGCAAGGTGTAGGAGTTCGATCCCTGGTCAGGGGTCTAACATTTTACATGTCTCAGGGCCAAAATCAAGACATTAAAAAAAAAAAAAAGCAGTATTATAACAAATTCAATAAAGACTTAAAAAAGACCTGCTTGAGTCCTAACATGTGATGTGATCTGGTGAATGTTCTCTGTGGTCTTGAGAAGAATGTATATTTTTCTGCTCTTGGATACGTTGATCTGGTTATGTCCATAAAGTTCAACTGTTCTAATGTGTAGCTAACTCCAGCATTTCCATGTTGATTTTTTGTCTGAGGAAAGTGGGAGTATTGCAGTCCTCACTATGATTGTGTTTCTCGCTTTAGATATGATAATGTTTGCTTTATTGTTTAGATGCTCTGAAGTGAGTGAGAACTTATATAGGAGGCTTATCTTGTGCACCAGCATGATGATGACTACTGCAATCTTAATAGACTACAACATAGTATAAATATAATATTCATATGCATTGGGAAAACAAAAATTATGTGACCCACTATATTGTGACATTGACTTTATTGCTATGGTTTGGAACCAAACACAACTTCTCTGAATTACATCTGTATTTCTGCTGTGAACCTCACAATTTCTTTCCTTTGGGCTTAATTCATTCTTCTTTTATAGTTCCTTGAGGTGTAAAGCTATTTTGTTTGAGACCTTTCTTCCTTTTTCATATAGACATTTCTCGCTGTCAACTTAGCTCTTAATCTGCTTCCCATAAGTTTTGTTATCTTGTATTTCCATTGTCATTTTCTGGAGATGTTTTATTTTTGATTTTTCATTTCATCCATGTAGTTTAATCTTCACACATTAATGAATTATCCCATTTTCTTTAATAATGTGTAATTCATATTATTGTGGTTAAAAAAGATGCTTGAAATGATTTCAGTCTTAAATATGTTAAGATGCATGGAGAATGGACCATGTGCACTTAATATATTTTCTGTTGCTGATGGATGGTGTGTCTGTTAAGTTCATGTGGTCTCATGTATAGTTTGAGTTCAATGATTCCTTATTGATTTTCTATGTGATCAATCTATTGCTGAGACTGTGAAATTAATGTCCATATTATTACTATGTGGTTGTATATTTTTCCCTTTGATTTATGTAAACAAGTCCTTAGTATATTGAGGTGCTCCAATGTTGGGCTTACAGATATTTACAGTTGTTCTATTTTATTAATGAATGGATACTTTCATCATTGTATAATAACTTCCTTTGTCTGTTGTTACAGTTTTAGCCCTTTAGTCTATTTTTGTCTGAGATGACTACAGTTACCCCTACTTCCTTTTGGATTCTACCTGCATGGAATATCTTTTTCCATCCCTTCTCTGTAGGTCTGTGTGTGACTGTGAAAACTTCAACTCTGCATAATATGGTCCTGTGGGACTCCAGTAGGCTGAGTACCCTTCACTGTTGGGGTGGGTGATTAGAGGATCCACCCCTTCCGGGGGCAGCCACAGAAGTTGGGGCATGAGATGTATGTGGACAAATTCTCCAGGCACAAGCTGAAGGCTTGGTTTTATTTTTCAAATCAAACCAGAGGGAGAATGTGGAAGCAGTGGCCACTTGTTCTTTCAGTCTCCTGAGAGCCTCCCAGTCAGCCACTCAATGCAGTGCTTAAATGCCAGATCCTCAGGCAGTAGCTGGTAGAGAATACTGTCAAACTCCAGCAGAGTAATGGGTGTTAAAGCCTATTCACGCTGCACTGATTCTGGGGATGTGGCTATGGTGGATGCTAGCAGGTCATTTCACAGCTACTTTTTTATTTTCTTAGCCCTTTGAGGCTCCACAGTGCCCATCCACATTGGCTACCAGAGCTAAGTGATTTGAGGGAGCTAATACGGGGTTCGGGTCCTTACTTCTCAGAGAACCAAGTAGTTGAGTGTTTCATTGTGATTGGAATGCACTGTGCTACAGGTGGGGTTCATGGTGAGCAGGTGTCCCAGACTTTCCCACCTGTTTTGATGTGGGTGTTTTAAAAGTCATCTGATGTGCACAAGTCATTCAATGATTTCCTGGAGTTCTCTCAAAGGAATTGATCCATGTGTAAATATATTCACTGTGTCCATGGAAGGAACAAGCCTTCTGTGTTGCCATCTTGCTGAAATCACTCAATACATTCTTGTAATAAGTGGGATGATCATGAATCCTGAAGTGGTAGAGTACATCCTTATTTCTGTCTTCTGTCACTCGTATACCTGATACATACTATTTAACACTTACGACAGGTCAGCAAATGTTGTTGAACAAGACAGACATGGTTCTTGAGTTCATGGACCTTACATGCAGGTGGAGAACAGGATATACAAGTAAATAGGAGTAAATAAAAAATTATAATGGTGAAACTTATAACTAATGTCAAGTGTATGTTCTCCAGGTAAAACTGATTATCTGGCATATGAGAGTGTCATTTTTCTCAAGAGAAGTAAAGAGTGAAAATCCCTTCCTAGTGTTGGTTATGTAAGACTGCTGATGTCATCACCTGCACAGCTTCCTTTCTGCTCCAGGACACTTTGAAATCCTCTCCATGTCTTTCCAGAAAGATGTCCTAAGAACTGCAAGCAAGGCAGCTCTGAAAACCACCTATCTCTTACAGATGGGAGTTGGGTCTCTGGTCAATGTCATCCTTTTCTTCCAAAAGATCTCTCCAGTCTTGTTTGGACACAAGCAGAGACCCACAGACACGATTCTCACCCACATGGCCCTGGCCAATCTCTTGGTTCTTCTCTCCTCTGGGATTCCCCACACAATGACAGCTTTCGTTTCAAGTAAGCCCCTGTCCAGTCTTGAGTGTAAACTTGTATATTACATACAGAGAGTGGCTCGCAGCACCACCCTGTGCTCCACCTGCATCCTGAGCACCTATCAGTCCTTCACCCTCACCCCTAGAAGTGAAGGGAGGTCATTGCTCAGAAGAAGAGCCCCCAGGGTCACAGATTCTTCCTGCTGGATTTGCTGGATATTCAGTGCCTTAGTGAATATCTACATTCCTGTGAACATCACTGGTCCGCAGGACACGCACAACTATTCTGATACTCAAGGCAGGTGGTTCTGCACGTCCTTGGGTCATAAATCAGGCTTTACCTTCGTGTGGTCTGTCTCAGATGCCATATTTATTAGCCTCATGATCTGGTCCAGTGGCTCCATGGTGCTGCTTCTGCACAGACACCACCAGAAAATGAAGTATATTCATACCCGCACTGGACACCACAGATGCCCACCAGAGACCAGAGCCACCCAGACGATCCTGATGCTGGTGGTCACCTTTGTCATCTTCTTTGTGCTGAATTCTATTTTTGCTTTTTGTATTAGTGCTTTTCACGATTTTCGTCTGTGGTTGCTGCAGACCTCTAGTGTCTTAGTTTCATGTTTTCCCACTGTTTCCCCCTTCCTCTTGCTCCTTAGGGATCCTAGAGCACCTAGATTCTGCTCCTGAATTATTAAAATGTATTGTTAGAGTGCAAAGTGTATAGTAGACAGCTTTGATAATAAGAGTAGTGACTCCGTTCTGTAACTATTTCCTCAGTAATAATGTTTCTCCAGTATAATTAGTATATAACATAATGTCAGTTCCAGTTCTGCAGCATGATACATGAGTATTTATATGTATTGCAAGATGATCACCACAGTGTCTAATTGATGTGGAGCCTGCACACCCTAAACCTGTGTGCTGCAACGAGAGAAGCCACCACAGTGAGACACCTGTGCACTGCAACTAGAGAGTAGCCTCCATCACAGCAACTACCCACAACCCATGCATAGCAACAAAGACCCCGTGCCGCCAAAAATAAAATAAACAATTTTTAAAAGAAAGAAATTTATCATTAAAAAAATACAAACTATTCTTGAGGAAATCATTTCCTTGATGGCTAGTTCAGCTCTCTAAAAGAAACCTTTCTTCAGGAGTTTTTGCAGATTTTTTTTTCCATATGTTGCAGCTAATACCTGATATACATTGACACATAATCTAATGTTTGTCTAGATAAATATTACTGTAGGGTAGATGGAAATTTTTATTTCATGGATGAAGATAATAATTACAGAAAATGGAGGTGTTCTTCCGTATTACCATATACCTTTATTTCACTTGTATTTTCCAGTATGCTATAGTGTTAATACAGAAAATAAATGTTGTTTCATTGGGTTGTTTCTTCTTTCAGCCTGAATGTTCTTTACGTGATTAACCATCAATAAATTTGGTTGATTGAATGGATTAAGTAACATGAAGGAGGGAGTAAAAACTGTGTTTATATTTGTCACTTGAGTGTTTATTATTCATCACTGAAAATCAGAAACTTGGGTCTTAGTTTTCAGTTTTTCCTCTTTTTCCTCTTTTTTTTGCCTTTTATTTGGATAGTCTAGTGTTTTGTTTTTTGCTTTCCATTTGAAAAGTATATAGTGTTATGGTATAACTACTTTTTTATTGGTTTGATTTTTGTAGCCATTGTATGAATTCCTAAAGTGTTATATTCTGCTTAGAATCACTGTTGACAGAATTCTGTATTTTACAGAATACATAGAAATTTCTTAGAGTATACAGTTCCACACATTTGTAATGTTTTATGGTACTGCTTTTATAAATGCATATTCTCTATACATATTATTACCCACAGTTAATGCTATGATTTTTGCTGTGATAAGGTAGTTGTCTCTAATGCAACAAGTCTGTTAATACCAAGTGTTGAAAGGATATGGATCAAGAGGATTTCTTTTTTTCTCTCTTTTTTATTTTGTTTTAAATTATAGTTGACATGCAATGTTATATTTGTCTCTGGTGTGCAGCACAGTGATTCCACATTTATTTACGTTATGAGTTGATCGCCACGACTCCTGTCACCACTCCTCCCTGTGCACAGTGCTGACTGTATTCCTTATGTTACAGCTCAGTGACCTATTTATCTCATAACCGGAGGTTTGTGCCTTGATCTGTCTCATCTGTTCATCTGTTTCATCCAACCTCCAACTTCCTCCTTCCTGAGAGCTACCAGAGTATCTGCCTCTATGAGTCTGATCTTGTTTATTTTGTTTTCTTTTGTAGACACCCCATGTAAGTGAAGTCACGATGTTTGTCTTTCTTTATCTGACTTATTTCACTTAGCATAATAGGTCTAGGTTCATCCATGTTGTTGCAGATGGCAAAATTTCATTCTTTTTCTGGCCAAGTAATATTCCTTTATATACCACATCTTCCTTATACATTCATCTATTGATAGATACTTAGATTGTTTCCATTTCTTAGCTGTTATAAATAATGCTACAATGAACATTTAGGTGTTTTTCCATATCTTTTTGAATTAGTGTTTTTGTTTTTTGGAAAAATATCCAGGATTGGAATTGCTGGATTTTTTGGCAGTTCCATATCTAATTTTTTGAGGAATCTCTATTCTGCTTTTCACAGTGACCACACCAGTTTAAATTCCCACCAACGGTGCACACGAGTTGGCTTTTCTCCACATCCTCACAAACACTTGTTATTTGTTGTCTATTTAATAATAGCTTTTCTGACAAATGTGAGGTGATATCTCATTGTGGTTTTGACTTGCATTTTCCTGATGACTAGTGATGTTGAACACTCATTATTACTGCTTTGTAATATTCCATTCATTACTTATTCTAGTGGTGATGGGTATTTGAATCTTTTCTGGCGTTTTACCATTGTGAGACATGCTGCGATGAACTTTCTTACACATGTGTTCTGATGAATATGTATAAGAGTTTCTCTTGGTTATACAGCTGATCTGCCATGAAGAATATAAATGTTGATGTGACAAGATAATGTCGCGTTATTTTTCAAAGTTGGAGAAGGTTTCGCAGGCTGCATGAGATGCTGCATTTCCCCTGCTGACTTACTCAGCCCCTCATACTGGGCCAGGTGTTTTGCCACAGCCAGGTGGGTTCAGCTGAGAGGTAGAAGGTCTGAGTCCGACCAGCAGCACCCAACAGAAACAGACACTGGTCCATAGAGGTCGATTATGGTTATAAATTTACATGTAGCCACATTAAAGTGCGTGCCAATTATTCCATGGTGTCAATTATTTTAATATCATAACTATTACCATTTCAAGTTGTAATCAGTTCTGAATAGTTCTTGACAAGATGGTTTAAAATCTCTGTCTTAATACTTTCTTGAAATTGAGTGTGTGTGTTGCACCCACAGCCCCTCTCAGTTCAGATGAGCCCATTTAAGGAGCTCAGTAGCCTCACGGGACTGGAGCTTCCACGCCGGGCAGCCCAGATCTGGACACTTTCACCAGCTCCGCTGGAAGCCTGGTGGTGAACCACATCCTTCAGCATTTCATATCTCGAGCCAGGACCATGAGTATTATTTCTGTTTGCATCTTCATTACCTAGTACTAGGGACGGCACACAGTAGGGTCACAGTAACTCTAAGTGTTTAAATATGTGGGGGCAGATTCCAAGGATGAATAATCGGTCAACACATTAAATCATTTTCATGCATATTTTCTGCAGACAGGGATCACAGCTGAACACTTTAAAGAGGCAGTGGCCGTCTTACCTGCCTGCCTTCTCGTCTCAAACCCATGTACCTGAACTGTGGGCAAGTCCGCTGGCCACAGTGCATCAACTCCCTGCAGAAGGATCCCAATGGGGACGATTGATTATACCCCTTCCGCTCTGTGGGCTTCAGAAGGATGAACTCAGGACTGTTTCCCAGCTTAGGGAACTGGTCCCCAAGAACCAATTATAAATTGATAGTTGCTATGATCAATTTAAAGTATTCTAATGTCCCCTCTCTATTTTTTCTAATCAGTAATAATTTTTAACCCATAAAACTGGAGATCCCAATGCAGTTGTTCTTCCCGGAGTTTCCACCCTCAGACTATACACACTGAGCCCCCATCAACCCAAGGACAGAGTGCATGTTTTCCTGCCCCAGGTCTTGTTCCCAAGGTGTTTCTTTCCATCGTGAGTCTCTGCTGCCATAAGCTCCGATCCCCTCTCTCCACTGTCCCAAGTCTTCAGTCTTTGATGCAGTGATGCCCCCAGTTTTCTCACCTCTTTTACAGATCCAAGAATTTTTCCTCTGTTCAGTGTTTTTTTCTTGTTGTTAGAACAGAGTGGTGACTTTCAAGCTCCATGCATGAAAAACCAGAAACCAGAAGTCCATGACTGATTTCTTAAGTTATATTGGGTAGAGTAATTCTGATGACACATGAGTTCTCCAATGTTGACAGCTAATTCAATTGCAGCCATATTAAAATAAGTTGGACAGTCTTATAACCTGAGTGATATTTTTGCATTTTATTTTCTTAAATTAATACATTTTACCATAGGATAATCATGAGTTCTGTAGGTGGTAGACTATATCCTTGACTCTATCACCTGTCACGTATTCATATACTCAGTATGTATTATTTAACATCTGTCAGAGATCAACCATGTTGCTGAACAAGACAGACATGATTCCCAAGTCATGGGAGACCAATATAAATACAGAACAGTAATGGTGAATAATACAGCTGTTATGTGCTTGTTCTTCGAGTTGAGCCCCTCCTGTAGAGTATAAAAGTATCTGCTTTCTCGGGACACAGAACACACACAACTATACTGATAACCAAGGAATGTGGTTTTGCTCATCCTTAGGTCCTGCTGATGGCTCTGTCTACTTGTGGTTCATCTCTGATGCTGTGTGTTCTTGGCCTCGTGGTCCAGTCCAGTGGCTCCGTGGTGCTTCTGCACAGGCACCGCCAGAGCGTGCAGTATATTCACACCCCTCACTGGGCACCACAGATGCCCCCTGGAGACCAGACCTGCCCACACCATCCTGATGCTGGAGGTCACCTTTGTCATCATTGACATACTGAATTCCATTTTTTCTTTTTATATCGCTTCCATCTCAAATATTCATCTGTGGTTGATACCGTTCATATTTTGGTTTCATGTTTCCCCACTTTTGGCCCCTTTCTGCTTATCCTTAGGGATCCTAGATTTCCTAGATTCTGCTCTCATGTTGTCAGAAGTCACGGCTGAAGTGCAAATGTGTAGAAGATAGCTTCACAAATAGCTGAGATCACTCTATTCTGTGACTCTTTACTCAGTGCCATTTTTATTGCTATAATTAACATAATATGTTGTAGTAGTTTTAGTAGTGCAATATAATGATTCTATACCTGTATATGTTGCGAAATATCACCTCAGTAAGAACAAATTTCTGTATTCATACACAGTCACAAAAATTATTTTTCCTGTAATGAGGACTTTTAAGATTTACTCTCAGAAAATTTAAAATGATGCAATACAGTATTATTATCTATAGTCATTATATTGTATATTAT
Source organism: Neotragus pygmaeus (assembly GCA_006410875.1). NCBI lineage: Eukaryota > Metazoa > Chordata > Mammalia > Artiodactyla > Bovidae > Neotragus > Neotragus pygmaeus. Next base: position 15,719 of record SJYV01004764.1, read on the forward strand.
ATCCCTGTGACTTATTTGACAAATGAACATTTGTACTTTTTGATGTTTATGTAAGTACCAAATTTTTACATAAAATCCAATGAACATGGAAGATCAGTTTAATAAAGTGCTGCACTGCTATATTTGATAGTCCACCCATCAAATTATATCAACTTGAAAAGGATACTTCAGGTTTTTGAGGAAACCAGTTTCTCTCTCAATCCATCCAACCATCTGGAATAAATCTCCTTTATAAAGAAATATTTAAAGTATTTCCACAAATTTTATCTCAGTGTTACTGTGAATAATACCTGAAATACACTGGCACATAATCCAGTATTGGTCCAGATAAAATTATTCCAGGATGAACAGAGATTTTATTTCAGTGAAGAGGATTGTTT
>SJYV01004770.1:0-10454 GCA_006410875.1 Neotragus pygmaeus
GCAGCTTGTGGGATCTTAGTTCCCTGACCAGAGATTGAAGCCAGGCCTTTGGCAGTGAAAGCGCCAAGTCCTAACCATTGGACTGCCAAGATTGGAATTCCCAACCACTGGAATTCCCAAGACAAATTCTTGACAAGAGATGAATTCTTCTCCACTGCTGGTGCTCTGAACTGCCGGAAAACAGACTGCCGTTTTAAGAATAATGCTGCCAACCCACGTGGTGAGTGGGTGCGTGGAGGGGGAAGGATCACTTCCTCAGGATTCCCGTGAGCCCCTCACTCTGTCCAGCAGCTTTTGGCCACAACCTCAGCCCAGGTAGAGATACACATCCCCGCCGACCCCTAAAATCCCACGGTGCTATCTGGGTGAAAGTAGCCTGTTCCCCCTTGTTGATAATCCCAGACTGACTATTGAGAACAATTAAAAAAATATTTTTATTTTGTATTGGAGCATAACTGAAACAAGCAATGTGATAGTTTCAGGTGAACAGTAAAGGGACTCAGGCACACATATATCCACACATGTATCCATTCTCCCCCAAACTCCCCTCCCGTCCAGGCTGCCACATGACATTGGGCAGAGTTCCCTGTGCGAAGCAATAGGACCTTGTTGGTAATCCGTTTTAAATAGAGCAGTGTGTACACGTCTATCTCAAACCCCCAACTATCCTTTCTCCTCATCCTTTCCCCCCTGGCAACCATAAGTTCTGAGAATAATCTTTTAAAGAATCATTAAATATGTGTATGTATATACACATAAATATGTGTATCTATGGGCTTCCTTATTTATGTGTATATACATACACATATTTAATGATTCTTTAAAAGATTATTCTCAGAACTTATGGTTGTCAGTGGGGAAAGGATGAGGAGAAGGGATAGTTAGGGCTTCCTTAGAAGAAGGCAATGGCACCCCACTCCAGTACTCTTGCCTGGCAAATCCCATGAACGGAGGCGCCTGGTAGGCTGCGGTCCATGGGGTCGCTAGGAGTCGGACATGACTGAGCTACTTCCCTTTCACTTTTCACTTTCATGCACTGGAGAAGGAAATGGCAACCCACTCCAGTGTTCTTGCCTGGAGAATCCCAGGGACGGGGGAGCCTGGTGGGCTGCTGTCTATGTGGTCGCACAGAGTCGGACACGACTGAAGTGACTTAGCAGCGTGGGCTTCCTTGGTAGCTCAGCTGGTAAAGAATCCACCTGCAATGCAGGAGACCCCAGTTCAATTCCTGGGTCAGGAAGTTCCTCTGGAGAAGGGATAGGCTACCACTCCAGTATTCTTGCCTGGAGACTCTGCATGGACAGAGGAGCCAGGCTGGCTACAGTCCATGGGGTCACAAAGAGTTGAACACGACTGAGCATCTAAGCACAGCAGAGCAGAATATGTGTATCTATATACACATATATATGTTATGTGTATACACATATTTAATAGTTCTTAAGAAAAAATACACACACATAGAGGACACACACACACACACACACACACACAGAAGGAGCTGAAGGACAGAGAGAACACTGCCTTATATTCATAAACTCTTCTTACATTGAAAGCTTGCCCGAGATCTAATACATTATTTTCTTTCCTTGGGGCAAAGCCCATGTTGAAAAAGAGTCTCCAAATTTGGGTACCAGTTGTAGGTAGAAAAACTGCAGGTTAAAGCCTAAAAGAAAATGTGAGTCGCTCAGTCATGTCCGACTCTTTGCAACCCCATGAACTATAGCCCACCAGGCTCCTCTGTCCGTGGAATTCTCCAGGCAAGAATACTGGAGAGGCTGATGCAATTAGATATGAAGGTCCTTTCAAGAGAAAGACACTCTTGTGTGCCTGATGCAATGAAAGGCCGAGCAGGACAGCGTGGGTAAAGCACAGCAAGCTCTCTCTTGTTAGAAATAAGCTTTGTGGTTTCAGAAGGCTGCTTGGGCCAGTTTTTCCACTGGTTTTGAAAAATGACAATCTTTGCTTATCCCGGGGGTGGCATGTGAAGTGTTGTTTAAATGTTATAATAATAAGATAAAGGGTAAGTGGGTGGAACAAAATGCAGATTGCTGAGTCAGTGGTGGTACACATTGTCCTCATATATTGAAAATTTTCGTCCTCTCACACTCCTCCTCAGTTACAAAACATTAATCTTTATTGTCTTCAGATACAGCAGGGGAAGCCTCAAAAGAGCTTTCATATGAAATGGGGAAATGGAAAGAATGATAAAGTCTCCCTGATTGATTCGTAGTGAAGGTGGTTTAGTCGCCAGGGGAGCACAGCTCAGGCACCCGTCAGCTTCCACCAGGTCTGTAGCGTCTGGCAGCTCCGTGGGCACCAGCTCCTTGGCTGCACCCTGTGGTGGGCACAGGCTGCACATCTCCAGGGCCAAGGGCACCCTTGGGCTACAGGGTCTCAGGTCCAGGCCGGAGGCAGTGAAGGGTATGCCCACCCATTTTCTGCAAGAGGGGGAAGAAGGGAGATTCATGGACGGAAGCAGGGACAAGGGTGCTCAGTTGCTCAGTCATGTCTGATCTTGCGACCCCATGGACTCTAGCCTGCCAGACTCTTCCATCCATGGGATTTCCCAGGCAAGAATACTGGAGTGGGTTGCCGTTCACTGTTCCAGAGGCTTTTCCTGACCAGGCATCGAATCTGGGTCTTTTGCATTTGCAGGCGGATTCTTTACCAACTGAGCCACCAGGGAAGCTCTCGCTGGTGGATTATTCACTAATGAATTCCTTGAACAATTGTCAACTTTCTTCATAGTTACTTCTCAGCTTTTTCTATTTAATAAATAGTAGGATAAAGAGGTCAGACGAACTATCCTGCCACTGACCAACACTCAGCTGGCTACACTTCCACCTTCTTCGTAATGGGGGTGTTCTGTTTTCCATGGCTAGGGGGATGGCTGGGGTTTGAAGCCAGGGTGCCCAGGGAGAGCAGAGAGTGGGCTGGGAGTGAGAGCCTGGTTAAATATGTGTTTAGTTGCTCAGTCATGTCCAGCTCTTTGCAACCCCATGGACTGTAGCTTGTCAGGCTCGTCTGTCCATGGGATTTTCCAGGCCAGAATAGTGGAGTGTGGGTTGCCATTCCCTTGTTTAGGGGATCTTCCCAATCCAGGGATCGAACCTGGGTCTTTTGCATTGCAGAGAGAGGCTTTACCATCTGAGCCACCAGCGAAGCCCATTGGTTAAATATAGACTCTCCCTTGCCTTAAGGCATCAGGACCAGACTGGCTCACTCACAGGGGAGACTGTCTAATAATTGTCTTTCAAAAGAAAGTTATGGAATCATACGATGGGGAGCAGTGCAATTTTGTGACACTTTTTCTGCTAAATTCATGGGAAGATTCACTCTTGGTGAATACTATTGATATTTTTAATTTGCTCATTAGTACCTAAAGGGAATGGCTTGGGAATTGTTCCTATTTGGTTTATTGTTTATCAATAGCAATATACTCCGGGCTCATTTACTAATTTGGAAATTCTTTAGGCCCTGAAACTTTCTTAAGGCACAGAGAAAAAAAAACCGAGAGCAATATGTCCTGGAGGTTGTGCAAACATGTGGAATTCCCTCTGTGTCTCGTTTCTCCTCTGTTAGTTCCTGCATGATGACAGCGTGTTTCTACTTCTGTATCTTCAGGTGAAAGCAATCTAAATGTCCATCAGGTGATAAATGCACAAAGAAAATGTGAAATATATGCATATATGTGCATTTTATATATCATAATGGAATACTACTCGGCCATAAAAAATGAAATTTTGTCATTTTCGGCAAGATGAATGTACCCAAGGAGTATTAGGCTTAGTGAAATGAATCATACAGGAAAGGACAAATACTATTTGTTTTCACTTATATGTGGAATCTAAAAAATAAAGAAATGAATGTAGCAAAACCAGAAATAGGCACAGAAATACAGAGAACAAACTAGTGTTACCAATAGAGAGTGGTGTGGAGTGAAGGGTAAGATGAGAGAAGGGGATTAAGAAATACAGACTCCTATGAATAGAATAAACAGGGTACAAGGACGTATTGGAGAAGGAAATGGCAACCCACTCCAGTGTTCTTGCCTGGAGAATCCCAGGGACGGGGGAGCCTGGTGGGCCGCCGTCTGTGGGGTTGCACAGGGTTGGACACGACTGAAGTGACTCAGCAGCAGCAGCAGCAAGGACGTATTGGGTTGGCTGAAAAGTTCATTTGGGTTTTTCCATAAGTGGTAACAGGCAAACACGAACGAACTTTTTGGCCAAGCAATATTTTGCACAGGGAACATNGGTTGGACACGACTGAAGTGACTCAGCAGCAGCAGCAGCAAGGACGTATTGGGTTGGCTGAAAAGTTCATTTGGGTTTTTCCATAAGTGGTAACAGGCAAACACGAACGAACTTTTTGGCCAAGCAATATTTTGCACAGGGAACATAGTCCACATGTTATAATAACTTTACATGGAGTATGAGCTATCAAAATATTGACTCACCATGTTGTACATCTGAAACTAATATAATATTGCAAGTCGACTCTATTTCAGTTGAAAAAGAAAACATACTTTGGCTCACCTTTTGGAGGTTAATTGCTTTAGCACCCATGTTTGCACAAGTTTTGATATTGTATCAAATAACCACTTGGCTTCAAACAGCACACATGGATTCTCTTACAGTTCTGGAAGCTAGAGGTCTGAAATCAGCTTCCCTGGGTGCCAATCAAGGTGTGGGCAGGAGAGGGTTTTCCAGAAGTCTCTAGGGGGAGGATCCACTTTCCTGTCTTTGCTATTGATGGTTTCTGGAGGCTTCGTGGATTCCTTGACTTGTAATCCCTTCTTTGAATCACTGCAGCCTCTTGCTTCCACTGTCACATCACTTTCTTCTTCCTCTGCAGTCAAATCTCCCTCTGCCTCCCTTTTTCTTTTTTAAGATTTTTTTTTTTGTGTGTGTGTGGACCATTTTTTAAAGTCTTTACTGAATATGTCTCCGTAATGCTTCTGTTTTATGTTTTTAGGTTTTTCTGGCTGTGAGGCATGTAGAATCTTAGCTTTCTGACCAGGGATCAAAACTGTGCCCCCTGCATTGGAAGGCAAAGTCCTAACCACTGGATTACCAGGGAAGTCCCATTCTCCCTTTTATAAGGACCCCTATGATTACAGACTGGTTCCAAATAAGAAAAGGAGTATGCTAAAGCTGTATATTGTTACCCTGCTTATTTAACTTATATGCAGAGTACATAATGAGAAACGCTGGACTGGAAGAAACACGAGCTGGAATCAAGATTGCCGGGAGAAATATCAATAACCTCANGCAGCCATGAAATTTAAAAAACTCTTACTTTTTGGAAGGAAAGTTATGACCAACCTATATAGCATATTCAAAAGCAGAGACATTATTTTGCTGACTAAGGTTCATATAGTCAAGTCTATGATTTTTTCTGTGGTCATGTATGGATATGAGAGTTGGACTGTGAAGAAAGCTGAGCGCCGAAGAATTTATGCTTTTGAACCATGGTGTTGAAGAAGACTCTTGAGAGTCCCTTGGACTGCATGGAGATCCAACCAATCCATTCTGAAGGAGATCAGCCCTAGGTTTTCTTTGGAAGGAATGATGCTAAAGCTGAAACTCCAGTACTTTGGCCACCTCATGCAAAGGGTTGACCCTTTGAAAAGGACTGTGATGCTTGGAGTGACTGGGGGCAGGAGGAGAGGGTGACGACGGGGGATGAGATGGCTGGATGGCATCACTGACTTGATGGGTGTGAGTCTGAGTGAACTCCAGGAGTTGGTGATGGACAGGGAGGCCTGCCTACTGAGATCATGGGGCCACAAAAAGTCGGACACGATTGAACGAATGAACTGACTGAACTGAATCATGCATATAGTATTTGGCTAATAATATACACATATTATCCTTAATATTAGCTTATTGTATAATGCTTACTTCAAACCAAACAGCTTAAAATAAAAATAATACAAATTTATTTCTTCACAGTTTATGTCAATAGTTGGGCCACAAGTTAGGTGAGTTCTCTGCCCACAGTCTCCTTAAGCTGAAATCAATACTTTGGAAAGGATTGCAATTTCATGTGAGGCTTGGGGGTCTCTTCAAAGCTCAGAGATTGGCAGTAACTCCTTTTTGTTTATAGGACCGGGAAGCTCAGATCCAGGAAGCTTCGAGGCCCTCCCTCCCATGTGTCCCTCTCTACAACATAAAAGCTTCCTCCTTCAAATCCAAAAGAAAAATATCTGTCCTATTTGAAATCTCTTTGAAGTTTCTTCCATTTTGAATTTCTAGCCTCTTTTTTAAATGTCTCATGTAAGCCTGTCTTCTGTTCGTAACCAGTTACAGGTATCCAGGGGCAATGCTTTAAGTAACTCCTTTATCATATTACACCATGTCAACGTTCTCTTTACACTGGAAATAGGGCCTTTATTGTCTTTCAACGTACTCATATTAGCAAGTCCATTTCAGAAAATACAAAAACTTTATAATAACATTCACTTAAGATTCTGTTTCTCTGGAATCACTTTTGGTATCAAAAGTCAGCCAAAGCTGGAAAGGCTAAGACCAGGCTTTGGAACCACACAAGGTGAAGTTGCTCAGTCATGTCCGACTCTTTGCGACCTGATGGACTGTAGCCTACCAGTCTCCTCTGTCCATGGAATTCTCCAGGTAAGAATACTGGAGTGGGTTGCCATTTCCTTCCCCATAGAATCTTCGCAACCCAGGGATCTAACCTGGGTCTCTCACGTTATAGGCAGACGTTTTGCCCTCTAAGCAGGAAAGTCCTGGAGCCAAAAAGATATGGGCTAAAACTGCTTTAACAGGTGAGCGTCTATCTCTTCCTCTATGAGAAGGGCCTAACTCACACTTTTTAAAATGTGTAACTAAAAGAGATACACCCAGGACAATCTCTCTATTTTAAAATGTAGACATATCATGGTTTATTGCAGTTTGCTTTACAGTACTTCACACATACTGCTTTTTTTTCCCCCCAGTTGAAGGTTTGCAATGACCCCACAAACTGCACATCAAGTAAGTGTATCAGGTGACATTTTTCAGAAAGTATTTATTCCTTTATGTCTCTGTGTCACTGGTCATTCTCACATATTTCTCATTATTTCTGTATTTGTTGTGGAAATCTGTGATATTTGATGGCAATATTAAATAAAGTTTACTACTTACGGAGGATTCAGATGATGATTATCATTTTTTAGCAAGAAAATATTTTAAACTATGATATGTACATTTCTAGACATAAAGACATTTTATCCTCCAGCATTACAAGAAATTATCTCTTATAGCTTATTCTATACAGACATACTAGGACGAGAGTTTAAGAAACAGAGGACAACCTAGTTATTTTGACAAACAGCTCACTTCTTGCCAGTTTGGTACTCATACACATCTCTTTTTAAATAGTACCTATTTTCCAAATAAACAATAATGAATGAATACTTCCACTTACAAGATATAAAATTCCATCATTCAATCAAAAGCATAACAAGACTTTCCTTAGAAATGAATACTGTATTTGGATGATATTCACTCTTCTCCATTGATATCCAAATTCCTAACTAAAAGCCAAAGCGTTAATCACTGTCTAGGAATCAGTGGCAAACTAGTTCAGTATTCTTGCCTTGAGAACCCAGTGAACAGTATGAAAAGGCAAAATGATGGGATACTGAAAAATAGACTCCCCAAGTCAGTAGGTGCTCAATATGCTACTGGAGATCAGAGGAGAAATAACTCCAGAAAGAATGAAGGGATAGAGCCAAAAGAGAAACAATACCCAGTTGTGGATGTGACTGGTAATAGAAGCAAGGTCCGATGCTGGGAAAAGGAATATTGCATAGGAACCTGGACTGTTAGGTTCATGAATCAAGGCAAGTTGGAAGTGGTCAAACAGGAGACGGCAAGAGTGAACATTGACATTCTAGGAATCAGCGAACTAAAATGGATTGGAATGGGTGAATTTAACTCAGATGACCATTATACCTACTACTGCGGGCAGGAATCCCTTAGAAGAAATGGAGTAGCCATCATGGTCAACAAAAGAGTACGAAATGCAGTACTTGGATGCAATCTCAAAAACGACAGAATGATCTCTGTTCGTTTCCAAGGAAAACCATTCAATATCACAGTAATCTGAGTTTATGTCCCAACCAGTAACTCTGAAGAAGCTGAAATTGAACGGTTCTATGAGGACATACAAGACCTTTTAGNCTGAGCCAGGGATCAAAACTGTCTCTTACATCCCCTTCATTGACAGGCTGGTTCTTTCCCACTAGGGCCACCAGGGAAGCCCCCGAGTTGGAGCAAACTCAGGGAGAGAGTGAAGGACAGGGAGGCCTGGCATGCTGCAGTCCATGGGGTCGCAAAGAGTTGGACACGACTGCGTGACTACAAAAGAACAAGTAGTGAGGAGCCCAGGGTTAAAGAAGGCAAGTGACCGGCCCTGAATTAGTCACCTGGTTGGAGTACACTCGACCTACTGCCATTCATATCAGTCCTGGAATAACTGCATTCACCTATTTCTTATATTTTGTTTTTTAACATTTATTGATTTATTCGGCTGTGCTGGGTTTTCACAGTGGCACGTTGGACCTTCTATCTTCATTGGGAAATGCAGGAGCTTTAGCTGTGTCAGGCAGGATGTGTCCACCTTCCTCGAGCATTCCAGTACATTCTCTAGGACTGTTTCAGATGTGGAGGAAATTAACACTTCTCCAAAATCCAGCAGCCTTTCTCTTCATTTGACGCATGCTCCCTGCACAAGTTACTGTGAGCAAAGCAAGGTCCTGTGTTCTTTGACACAGCCCAAATTTCCATAGACTCATGATCAGTTTGAAAAAGAAGTTCCAGAAATGAGGAAACTCTAAGGAAAACATCTATCTGACAAGGGTGGGTGAAATTATCAGAAGTCATCATGACAGTGCCAACAATAATGATACACAAAGTGTGAACTGTAATAAAGAGGAGTTGGACACAACTGAGCGACTGAACTGAACTGAACTGAACTCAAGTAAAATGTATTTCTCAGCAAACAAACATTTTTTTGGCTAGCAGGTTGAATGCTTAAAGAATTTTCTTTGACCAAATAACACTTCTTAAAGCTAACACATTTGCTTTTGGGGTAGCCTTATCAGCTTTATATTTTGCAAATATTTTCAGATCTTTCAAGGTCTCCCCTGTAATAAACAAGATACTCAGAGTCAACTAGTTTGAAAAGGTGGTGTGGTTGGTGGAATACTGGCCCCAAAGATGTTCAGGTCCTAATGCCTAGAACCTGTAACTTTTCATGGAAAAATGGACTTTGCAGATTTGATTAAAGGTTTTCAGATGGGAAATTTATCCCAGAAATCAGGCCAGGCCCTACATGTAATCATTAATTAGTTCAGTCGCTCAGTCGTGTCCAACTCTTTGCAACCCCATGAATCGCAGCATGCCAGGCCTCCCTGTNAGCAACAAGCCGTGATCTTCAAGTGGACGATGGGGAAGGTCAGTGAAGACATGTGTATGTGTGTGTGCGTGTGGCACACGTTGTTTTCATGAGCTTGGGTATGCTGGGCACTTGAGGGTGAGCCTCTGTATGCTGACCACTGGGCCTGAGGATGGTGAGACCCTGGGTACTCCCACTCTTGACCAATGAGGTTCAGAGAGAGACTAGAGCTGAGCTTTAGCCTCAGACGCTAATTAAACTCCATCATTCCAACTGTTATTTTAAGTTTGCTGTTTTAGTCTATAAACAAGGGTACTGACTGTCACCTCAGTTTACTGTCATCTAGACATATCCTTCTCCCGTGGGCATGCTGCTTAAATAAATAGCACATCTGGGACTGAGGTTGCTGTGTCCTGTGTATCGTGTTTTCAATTAAAAGTCATAAGGACAAAACAAAAAAATTCTTCAAATGAAACCTGTGTTTAGTCACTCAGTGGTGTCTGACTCACTGAGAACCTTTGAATAGTAGCCTGCCAGGCTCCTCTGTGGATGAGATTTTTCAGGCAAAAACACTGATCTGGGTTGCCATTTCCTACTCCAGGGATCTTCCCCACTNATGAAACCTGTGTTTAGTCACTCAGTGGTGTCTGACTCACTGAGAACCTTTGAATAGTAGCCTGCCAGGCTCCTCTGTGGATGAGATTTTTCAGGCAAAAACACTGATCTGGGTTGCCATTTCCTACTCCAGGGATCTTCCCCACTCAGGAATTGAACCCATGTCTCCCATGTCTCTTGCATTGCAGGCTAATTCTTTACCCGCTGAGCCACTGGGGAAGCCCAAAAAGGTTATGGGCAGTGGCCCATACAGGGAAATCAAACGAAACCTTACTCTTACTCTAAACAGTGTGGATATTACAGAAAAGATACATATTTTCAAAATTCGGTTCAGTTCAGTTGCTCCGTCATGTCCGACTCTCTGTGACCCCAAGGACTGCAGCATGCCAGGCTTCCCTGTCCATCACCAACTCCTGGAGCTTGCTCAAACT
>SJYV01004774.1:0-17660 GCA_006410875.1 Neotragus pygmaeus
TATGTATACACATTCTTTTTCATATTCTTTTCTATTATGGTTTATTACAGGACATTGAATAGAATTCCCTGTGTTATACAGTAGGACCTTGTTGTTTATCCCTCCTATATATAGTAAATGGGCTTCTCCAGGTGATGCTAGTGGTAAAGAACCTGTCTTCTATTTGGGAGATGCAGTTCAATACCGGAATCAGGAAGATCCCCTGGAGGAGGGCATGGTAACCCACTCTAGGATTCTCACCTGGGAAACCCCCTGGACATAGGCGCCTGGTAGACTACAGTCCATGGGGTCACAAAGAGTTGGACTTGACTGAAGCGACTTAGCATGCATATATAATAATTTGGCTTCCCGAGTGGCTCAGTGGTAAAGAATCTGCCTGCCAAGCAGGAGACACACAGGAGATGTGTCCACTCAGTCCATGGAGTCCCAAAGAGTCAGACACAGGTTAGTGTAAACAACAAACAGCAACATATAATGATCTGCATCTGCTAGGCCCAGTCCTTCCCCCAACACTCCTCTCCTTTGACAACCACAAGTCTGTTTGCTGTGTCTGTGAGTCTCTTTCTAGTTCCTAGATAAGGTCATTTGTGTCTCAGTGACCTTCATTTGACAGGGGTGATAATTTCTCATTAACCAACTGGGAAACCAGGCTCAGAGACATAAAGTAACTCACGTGAATCACCCAGGGCTTAACAGAGGGAGGGAGAAGCTGAGATTGGAAGTTAAACTGGTGTGACTCCCAGGCTCATGATTTTTTCAGACATAATGAAACATCATCTCCTGAGAAATGGGCAAGTGGAGAGAGGAACCCTCCCTTCTCTTTTTCGTCTCTTCCGGAGCTGTCCTGTTGGGGTCTGGCCAACGAGGGGAGGTGGGAATGGGGAGTGGGCAGCAGGCAGTGATATGGAAATGCCAGGATGAAAAGATGAACCTCTGTCTATATCTGTGCTTCCTTTGAGGAGCAGCTCAAGACTGGAGAGAGGGACCAGTGTGACTTCTAAACCAAGAGATCTTTAAGAGGAAAAGGTCAAGGACAAGGATGCAGACTGCTGACCTTGAATCTGATCACAATCTATTTGAGTTTATACCAAACTGAAAAACTTAGTGAGTGAGTGTAAGTGAGTGAGTGTGAGTGTGAGAGTGTGAGTGAGTGAGTGAGTGAAAGTTGCTCAGTTGTGTCTGACTCTTTGCAACCTTATGGACTGTAGCCCACCAGGCTCCTCTGTCCATGGGATTTCTCAAGCAAGCATACCAGAATGGGTTGCCGTTCCCTCCTCCAAGGGATCTTCCCAACTCAGGGATTGAACCTGCGCCTCCTGCTTTACAGGCGGGTTCTTTACTATCTGAGCCACCAGATTTAAGGTTTATCATAACTTTACCCAGCGTTTCACTCACACAAACAGTGATTACTTATTTAACCTGCCATTACAATTTTGCAGTGAGGACACCCAGGGGGTCTTTCCCCCTAAATATCCATTGTCCAGGCCCTCAAATCCACTGGATATAAATATGATTTATAGTCCCTGCATGGAATCTTGCTACAGTAAAATGCCATGGAAATTGGCTCCTATGAGGAAAATTTCAGTGTCACTAATAGCAACTGAACTGAACTGAATACTCAGTTGGTTTTCATGGGTCTATTATGCTTATTATGCTGACACCAGCCAACTTGAAGACACTGGATTTATACTGTAAAAAATGGCCATGGTCATTTCATTTTCCTTCTGAATGAATTACCTTCCATGTTAATGAGTCCTCTTTCTCATTCAGGAGAACATTTCCTGCATCAAATCTTATCCTGATTTCATCCTGACACCTTACTTGCCATTTGGTGAGAACTTGATTAATTTTTATATGAAATAAATAAGGAAAAAGACACTCATGTTATTTTCTCTCTTTTATCATCAGTAGCTAATCAAAGTATTTATCTGTTCTTGGATAATTTCAGCTGTTCCGTTTCTTTTAGAAAGATGTTATCATCGGCAAGCCTATCCATACATTTTAAGGACTTATATTTATGAAGTGCTTCCTCTGTGCTGGTCGTTGTTCTAAGTCCCATGTGAAGTCACTCATTACTCCAGTGTTCTTGCCTGGAGAATCCCAGGGACGGAATTGACTTAGCTTATCACTTGTACAGGGTGTATGTGTAGCAAAACTGGCCTGAGCAAATACCTCCCCCTCTAAAGTACAGTGACAAGATGACATTTCTGTGACCTGAACAAAGGAAAGTTCCCTAGGAATTGTGTGTGCGTGCTCAGTCATGTCCACCTCTTTGCGACCCATGAGCTATAGCCCGCCAGGCTCTTCTGTCCGTAGAATTTTCCAGGCAAGAATACTGGAGTGGGTTGCCATTTTCTACTCCAGGGGATTGTCCTAATCCAGGTATCGAACCCTAGTCTCTTGTGTCTCCTGTACTGGCAGGCAGATTTTTTTAACACTGCGCCACCTGGGAATCGCAAATGAATGTTCCCTAGGAAAGCGGGTTTAAATCTTGCCAACTCTGCCAACTTTGTGAAGTAGTGGAGAATTTTAAGAATCTCAGTCCAGCCTGTGTAACTTAAAATGTATTTGTTTCCTGGAGGCATTAGAGACTTTGTGGGGGAGGGTTGGAAAAATATGTGTATTTCACTGTCTAAATAATTGTAAGTGCCATAGTGGGTGATGGGAATTTCACCAGTGGACCCAATCCTATATGCCAACTATGCATTCTTAATATGCATTTTGTTCTTCTGTGCCATTTGGGAAATTAACAGATGATCACTTCATTAATTTCATGCTATTTTAATTGGTTTAAAGGGACATTTTTCTTTCTTTTGTGGCTTTGGAACACCCTGACAGCTCTTATTGTTACTGCTTCTGAGCATTTATCCGTGATGATTAACATTAATACTATTAAAACAGAAAGTGCCTGTGAACCTGTGTTCCCAGGCAGTCAGAAAGGGTGAGCTGTGAGGACCAACTTTCTTCTGAAGCCAGTTTCCTGGGAGAGAGAATAGTAAAGAGTAAGGGAATTACTGCATATAGAAGTGACAAAATGCCAGACTCTATGCATTTAACCCTGAACAACTACCTATGAGGATGGTCCCCATGAGGTGATGGGGAAACTAAGTCCTTTACCCAGCTTGCTTAAGCTCGGAAGTGGTTAAACAGCAAAGAATATAGGGACATGTCCTCCCTCCTGTTCATTTCAGTCTTCATGTCCCTAGGAAAGCACTTGCAGTTTATCCAACAGGCAGCCACACATACAAGTTTATAAACGAATGAATGGTGGATAGATGCGTGAATTGGCTAAGGTGAATGAGTTTCATATCCAGCTGTATCAAATGGCCACAAGCTTGGTGGCTTAAAATAACACAAATGTATTGAGTTGGTAAAAATGTTTCTGTAGGCTATTACAAAAAACTTGAATAAACTTTTTGGCCAACCCAATATTATAATTCTGGAGGTCGAAGTCCAGTATGGGCCTCCTTTGGAAATATCAGGGGGCTTCCCTGGTGGCCCAGAGGGTAAAGAATCTGCCTGCAATGCAGGAGACCCAGGTTTGACCCCTGGGCCAAGAAGATCCCCTGGAGAAGGGAATGGCTACCCACTCCAGTATTTTTGCCTGGACAATTCCATAGACAGGGGATCCTGGTGGGCTATAGTCCATAGGATTGCAAGGAGTCGGAGATGACTGAGCGACTTAACATGTTCATTTTCCCTTTTCAGGAAATATCAAGGTGTCAGCTGTAGGAAGAATCCACTTCCTTGGCTTTTCCAACTTCTCGGAGCTGCTCATATTCCTGCCTTGTGGCCCCTTCGTTCACCTTCAAAGCTGACTATCTCATCACTTCTGCCTCTGCATCTTTCACCACCTCTCCCTCTGATTCCCACTCCTCCTCTGCCTCCCTCTTCCACTTTTAAAGACCTTGTTATCAATTTCTGTTGTCAGGTGGCTGATTAAACAGCCTGAATTCCATCTGCAACCTTTACCATATCACCTAACAGATTCATAGCTTCTGGGAATTAGGACGTGAACATCTTTGGGGGTGACATTGTTTGTCTATCACACAAAGCTTCATTAAAGGTGTGAAATCTATCTTGCCTGTCTCAGTAGAGAAGTAATTTTTTTCCTGAACCTGTGAAGGATGGTTTGTTTGGTTCCTTGGATATGTAACCATGCACACATCACCTGGAGGCATCTCTTGCTTCTTCCTTGCTTTGTAACCTGCAAAGCACTCTCTGCCCGTGCCATGTTCAGTAAATACCTGTTGAGGAAATGAAAGAATGAAATGGAAGAGCTTTTGTTTAAAATTAGGTTGATTTGGTCTAAAGGACGTGGGAACCCTTTTGATCTAAAACAGTAAAATTTGAGCATTAGAAAGAGTGGCTGTAGTCAATTGAAGCCCACCAAATATGTAACAAAGCTACAGTTTCATAGTGAATCTAGGCAGAGGCTAGGTTCACCTCACCATTTAGACTCTTAAGACTTCCATAGGCCACACTCCACCCCTGCTGTGTAGCTCAAGGACAGAGCACAGCATTCATGTCCTCTGAGTGCAGCGTTAGACATTCTTCTGTGGGTGCCCTTGTCTCAGGTCACACTGCAGCCTATACCTATCTTTGAGGTGTTTTCTCCCCAAGTCACACAGCACCGGTGCAAGGAG
This sequence comes from Neotragus pygmaeus, assembly GCA_006410875.1. Lineage (NCBI taxonomy): Eukaryota > Metazoa > Chordata > Mammalia > Artiodactyla > Bovidae > Neotragus > Neotragus pygmaeus. The sequence goes on from SJYV01004774.1 coordinate 4,647, forward strand.
ATTCAGTCCACATCAGGCAAGTGAGGGAGCCTTCTTAACTTAAATGCTTCATACCCCACAGTTGCCAGCATCTTCTGTAGGAACTCACAGGCATGGCTTCCAGCGTTCCACAAGGGAACCTGTGCAAGCATAGGTCCAAGAATGACCTTATTCAGGGAAGTTAAGAGGATGCTCCCCTATTCAGAATGTATGATTCATATTTACAAGTCCTCCCATCCAGATGTAATTTATCAGTCAGGCATCATTTTTATAATAAGCCATGTCACCTTATATCACATTTGATGTTCTTGCCCTTCTGAGGTTTTCAGGTAAAATTAGCCAAAGCTCAGGTTCTCGGGGAGTTGGGAAAAGCTTTGTTAATCTTTTGCTCTCATATCAAAACAAACAAGCAAATAAACCGATGAATAGACTCCCAACTCTTTAAGTAGCAAAGATTCAAACATCTATCCTAATTATGAGCTTTATGTCAGAGTAACTGCATTGTTGAGGAAAGTCCTTCTTTTTGAAGAATTATAGCTTAAAAAATATAGAAGAAATGATAGAATAAGAAACTGATTTTTTTCCCAACCCCTAATGATATCATGGACTCGATGGACGTGAGTCTGGGTGAACTCCGAGAGATGGTAATGAACAGGGAGGCCTGGCGTGCTGCGATTCATGGGGTCGCAAAGAGTCGGACACGACTGAGTGACTGAACTGAACTGAACTGAACTGAATGATATCATGGATCTAGCTAACAATTACAGTGCATACTGAAACCGTTAGGTGAAAGATTAATAGGGAATTTCCTGGTATAGGGATCTTGCTGGCACCACTTGAACCTTTGATCCATCTTTGTATTTTGTAGAGTCATACACCCATAGTATGAAGCACATGGTACATAGTATGAAGCACATGTTACCACCTCTAATGGTACGTTTTCGAAAACAAATTGAATCTGACTCCAATCAAAACCTTAGATCTAACTAGTAGTTTGTGGAAAAACAGAGGACAGAAAAACCATGACACCCTTGGAAGCAATCAGCCAATTCCAGAATGTTGGCGATTCTGCAGGATAAATGACCTGGTTTTCCCAACAAATCAGGGGCATGCGAAGGAAAATGGAAGGACAGAATGATATAGTCTAAAGTGGACTTAGTCAACATTGTCGGATTTTATTTGGTTCTTGAATTAAACTTTCCACTGTAAAAATTATTTGGGGACAGTTGAGGTAGTTAAAATAGTGACTGATACTAATTATTGGCATTATTGTTAACATTTCAAATATGATAGTGTTAAATGATATTTAATATGATAATGACATCAAGATTTGGTAAAACTGATAAACATAAACATATATAGACATATATAGACATACATATGCACTTATGTGTGTATATATACATGTACATTCACTTTTGTGTGTGTGCATTTATATAGTGTGTGTGTGTGTGTGTGTGTGCCCGCACTTAGTCATTTCTGACTCTTTGCAACCCCGTGGACTGTAGCCCGCCAGGCTCCTCTGTCCGTAGAATTTTCTAGGCAAGAATACCAAAGTGGGTTGCCATTTCCTTTTCCACAGGATCTTCCAGACCCAAGGACTAAATCTGTGTCTTCTATGTCTTCTGCATTGGCAGGCGAATTCTTTACCACTGTGCCACCTGAGAAGCCCGTATATATGTATATAAACATTATATGTAGACACGCATGTATTCCTGATGGTTAATGATATATGCTGAGGAAATTCAAAGTCAAGTGAAATATCGTGGTTTGCTTTANCATTGGCAGGCGAATTCTTTACCACTGTGCCACCTGAGAAGCCCGTATATATGTATATAAACATTATATGTAGACACGCATGTATTCCTGATGGTTAATGATATATGCTGAGGAAATTCAAAGTCAAGTGAAATATCGTGGTTTGCTTTAAAATGCTCAGACTTTGAACAGAGTAGCTAAAACATGACTGGTAAATATTGACAATTTTCGAAGTTGAATAATGATTACATTGGGAGTCCTGCTATTCTACTTTTAAATGCTTAAAAATATCCACAGTAAAGTGTTCGTAAGACTTATGTTTTACAGTCAGATGCCATTTTCTATCAAATTGGTAAAAATGTTTAAGTAGAGGGACAGGTGAAAAGCATGATGTCCTAGGAGACTTAAAAATGTTGGTCACATCTGACCCACATTTGATATGCTTTGTGAAAATAATACTGAAGAGATCATCGTGAATACCAAAAACTCTTTACAAAGGATGTTTACTTCAGATTATTTTAGATTTTGAATTTTTCGAGTAACCCAAATGTGCACCACTGGAAGAATGATTCGTTGAATCATGGTACACCGCATCATGAGATATTTTTCAACCATTATAAAAGAAACTCTTGCAGCTTTTAAATGCCATTTGAAGATGTCTGCTATAGTAGTAATGGAAAAAAGGACAAAATTGTACTTGGATCTATGTAACTAAAATATGTGCAGGGAAAAAAAACTGGAAGCAAATACAACAAAATGCTTTCATTGGTTCTGATTGGGTGGTAGACCTACAGTCAATAAAGTCTTTTTTGGTGTTTTTATTATTTTCCAGATTTTTCTATTGTGAACATAAATTAATTTTCTCCTTTGTATCTTTCAATAGTTTTATGGAGGTATAGCTGACCATAAAATTCAGCCACATTGAAGACAGGCTGATGTATATGTGTATCTTTAGTTGTCATAATCAAGTTTCAGAATCTGAGACCCTGTGAAGTATCTCCCAGTATTTCCTGAGTAAACTTCGTTTTTAGAGCAGTTTTAGATTTACATAAAAACTGAGAAAATAGTACAGAGAGTTTGTACATACCCTGTACTCAGATTCCCCTATTATTAAAATCTTCCATTACCACGGTACACTTGTTAAAAATAATGAACCAGTACTGTTACTTTATTATTAATTAAGCTCTATTTAGATTTCCCCAGTTTTTCATGTTGTTTTTATGTTTCAGGATTCCATACAGGATACCATGTTACATTTAGTTGGCACACCATAAATTAATTTTTAATTGGAAAAAAGTAAACTTTAATTTTGAAATTCTCCAAATATATAACATTTTCTCTTAGTCTTGTTGATGTTGTTGATTTATGGCTTGTTGAGAAAGACCATGTCTTATATTAGTTATATTCCATGTCATTTCCAGCATGGTTGGAATTTTACTAAATAAGATTCTGCTACTTGCTTTATTCACTGTCCGTTTGTAACTGGTTGGAGTGGAAGAGGAGAAAAGGAGAGAAAAGGGAAAAAGAAAGACCTTGCCCACAAATAACTGAAAAACCTCAGTGCTCTGAGGGACCTTTGGTTTCTGTTGCAATTTTATGTAATGAAATTCTCTTGACCTCTGTGTTTCCCAGGTTGGAAATTGCAACCCTGAATCGGGCAGACTCAGATCTGGAAGCTTGTCGAACTCAAATCAGCAAAGATATCATTGCTCTTCTGCTGAAAAATCTGACCAGCAGTGGCCAGCTCTCCCCTCAGGTGGAGAGGAGGATGGGTGCTGTGTTCAAAAAGCAGTTTCTGTTGCTGGAGAAAGAAATTCAAGAGGAGTATGATCGGAAGATGGTGGCTCTGACGGCCGAGTGTGACCTGGAAACAAGGAAGAAGACAGAAAGTCAGTACCAGAGGGAGATGGCAGCAATGGAGGAAGCAGAAGAGGTGCTGAAACGTGTTAGTGAGCGGGTAAGGCAGCTTTGAGAGGGAGGCTTTCTTTTGCCTCCCTCCTTCCTCTTAGGGATTCATCATTTACCCATCCATCTCTTTTATCCATCCATCTGTCCATCCATTCTCCCCACGTGCCACCCTTCCATCTATCCCACCTACTCATTCATCCATCCATTTATTCACTCATGGCTCATCCATGCTTCTGTCCATCCCATTCATCCATCCACCTACCACCGTTCTATCTACTTGTCCATCTACACATCCATCCATTCATCCATCCATCCATCCATCCGTCCAACCACCCAGAATTCATTTAGAAAGCATTTACTGATCACTGCTGTCTAGGCAGTGATGGTGCAGAGAACATTGAGACATGGTTCTTGCATTTGAGAAGTTCATAGTCTAATGAAGGATCCTCACGTATGACAAGTATGACTTCATTCAGCTGTGTTATAACAGAGGCACGTTCAAGTGCCGTGGAAGGCCATGGGGCAAGTAGAAAGACTTCATTTTGGGAAAGCATAGCTCAGGGGGCTGTGATGTCAGTGCACGTGTGTCTGTCTGGATTGCACTGTACTACGTCATGGTTCTCTCGCCAGCACGGGCTCTGGAACCAGATAAGCCTGGACTCCCCCCTGCTCCTGAAGGCTCTGACTAGCTTCTGTAAGCCTGTGAGTCCAGGCCGAGGACACTGGCCTCTCCAAGTGGCTGGGAAAAGTAATGCAGGAAAGGAGTCCCTGGGCCTGGGCTACAGAAGGTTCTCCTGCACAGTCTGGGGTCTGGGAGTTCTGATCCGTCAGCCTTCCCAGGGCCGGCCTCTGTTGATCAGAGACCAGCTCTCATTTTTTTAGAGAGTGTCAGTTGCTATCTTGAAAGGAATCATGCCAGCGTGTTTTTTTCCCAAGCGTACCAAATCCAGCCTGACTTCTTCCTTCCTTCATGAAAGAGATGGCCGGTTGGCTCTGATGACTTGAGCCCACATATCCTGATCCATCGGTGGGGTGGGGGAGGGGGGCGGGTCTAACATCTACTTAGGAACAAGCTTCTCCTAATATCCATTCTCCATACTGGCGGCTGTGCACAGAATTCCCCAGGAGTGAGGAGAGCTCTTGGCGTGACGCGTCCTGGCTCTCACATGGTCACCTGTGGTCAGACCGTGGACTGGGCAGTGAAGAAGAGAGCATTGATTTGCACTCTCTTGCTCCCACCCACTCCCCTGCCACTGGGGTCCCTTCACCTCAACACCCATCTCATTTTAGGGATGAGAAAATAAGTGTGACTTATCTTCTGTTTGGCTCCTGTATGAATTTCCTGCAGCTGCTGTAAAAAATGACCACAGACGTAGTGGCTTAGAACAGTTCACAGAAATTCATTCTCTCACAGTTCTGGAGGCCAGAAGTCCAAAATCACAGTGTCAGCTGGACGTGCCCGCTCTGAAATCTCTTGGGGAGAAATCCCCCCTACCCCCGCCTCTTCCAGCTTCTGGTGGCTCCAGGCATTCCTTGGCTTGTGGCCACAGCCCTCCAATCTTAAGCTCTGTCTTCACATGGCCCCTTGACACCATCACCTTCTCTTCTATCTCTTATAAGGACACTCATCTTTTGGTATAGGACTCACCCAAATAATCTAGGATGACCTCATGAGATCCTTAGGTACATCTGCAAAGACCTTGCTTTTAAGGAAGATCACATTCATCAGGTGCTGGAGTCAGAAGGTGGATGTGTCTTTCTAAGGAGGGGGCACTGTTTAGCTTGCCGAGGCTCCCCTAGCTGACCGCACTCTCTGACCTCCATCTGTGACTTTACAGGTCAGGACCGAGTTTCCTTGAGCTCAGCACTTAACGAAGAATGCATTGCACAGTTAGTGATTCAGTCCCAAACAGCCTCATTTTCTCTCTCTCTCATTTCCTAAATTTGTTCTAATTATTTTTTTCTGATAAAAATAATATGCGTTCAATAAAGAAGGTTGAGAAAGACTGGAAAGCATACATCAGCAAGCTGGGACCCAGGAGTCCAATCCTGCCTGGCTTTTTTCTGTCTGACCCTTGAGAACGGTTTCTTCATTTTTAAAGAATTACAAAAAAATAAAAACAAAACAAACAATAAAAAGAATATGTGGCAGAGACCCGATGTGTCCTGCAAAGCCTAAAATATTTATCTTGTTCTTTACTGAAAGCTTGCCAACTCCAGCTCCACAGCATAAAAATAACTCTTCCCCTCAAAAAAAAAAAAAAAAAAGTAACTCATCTGACTGCTCAACAGCCGACCAACATTCGTTCAGCCTGTTTGTTGAGTTCTACTGTGTCTCAGTGTGGAGATACAGCTATGCTAAAGGGCCCCCACTCCTGTCCTAGGATTTCAGCATAAGCCCTTTGCTTTAAATATATTTTCTTAGAGAGTGAAGTTTATACAGNAACATTCGTTCAGCCTGTTTGTTGAGTTCTACTGTGTCTCAGTGTGGAGATACAGCTATGCTAAAGGGCCCCCACTCCTGTCCTAGGATTTCAGCATAAGCCCTTTGCTTTAAATATATTTTCTTAGAGAGTGAAGTTTATACAGTTCATTAACGGTATATCATGCTTGTTTCCACTCACCATCACAGTACAGCTTCTGATTTCATGAAACACTCTCACACTTAGTTAGCATTCACTGTGGGCCAAGAATTGTTCTAAGCTCATCACCTGGGCCTTCTCTTCAAATATTCACACTCACTCAGGGAGGTGGAAATTGATAGGATCCCATGTTTATAGGGAAGGAATCAGGTGGAGAGAAGGTCACCTGCCGTAGGACATGTGGGTGGACCAAGATTGACGCAGGCAGCTCATCCCAGCAACTGCACCTCACGGCCGCCAGGGGCAATGCAGTTTTAAGTGTTGGCTCATTATTCATACTGGCTGTTGGGAGCCTGGAGAAGGGGTGACACACAGTGTCTTCCTGCTTTGTCCATGCAGGGGCCAATGGGAGGGGACTATCCCTCTGGATCCCCCAGGCCACCTTGTGCAGAGACCAATCTCTGTTTAAGCCAATCTGCTTCCAAAAACACCATCTGAACAGCGAAAGGTAATAGAGGTATTTCCCTTCCAGTCTGTTCAAACCATTCCATCTTAGAAAACTATTGACGACCTTGTACTTATCTGTTCATTTATTATAGTCACCTTTAAATTAAAATGCATGAAAATATATCAGGCATATTATTCCTCCAAAAATTTGCCTTTTTTTTTAAAAAAAGGGCAATATTAGTTTTCTTGAATAAAGTTTCAGTTCAGTTAAGTTCACTTCAGTCACTCAGTCATGTCTGACTCTTTGTGACCCCATGAATTGCAGCACGCCAGGCCTCCCTATCCTATCACCAACTCGCGGAGTTGACCCAAACTCATGTCCATCAAGTCGGTGATGCCATCCAGCCATCTCATCCTCTGTCATCCCCTTCTCCTGNTAAACCTCGACCCTTGGACAAAGTGTGCTTGTTTACATAACAGTTCCCAAGCCTCCGAGATCCCAGGTGCCACAGTGGTAAAGAGTCCACGTGCCAGTGCTGGAGACACAGAAGACCCAAGTTCAATCCCTGGGTCAGGAAGATGCCCTGGAGGAGGCCGTGCCAACCCACTCCAGTGTCATTCTTGCCTGGAGAATCTTATGGACAGAGGAGCCTGGCAGGCTGCAGTCCATGGGGTCGCAAAGAGTCGGGCACAACCGAAGGAGTGAACACGTGATCCCTAGCCTGCGTCTGGGACTGTAAACCTCATGAGGGCTGGGACTGGATCTCACTCGTAGTTGGACTCCCCCCCAGCCCGAGATAGCGCTAACACACATGGTATCACTGCAAAATGTCCAAACGTCTGTTTCAGTCAGCAAAATAACGAAATCTCATCAGCGCTACTGTGAGACATAAACCACACACCATCTCCTGATCAAATGAAAACATTGCCTGCAGTGGTGAAACAGGACTGTGATGTTAGCCAGACTACTTCCCAGTACTTCGGTGGATCCATGACCCCGTGTCCACTGATCAGGACTATGGTGAAGACCACCGAGGCCTTGGGACTTGTGTCATCCTCTAGGATGACTGTGTCGCTGCCTCAATCCCGAGGGCTCTGTGGACCTGAGGTGTCTGTTCTGTGTGGGTCCTGAAGCCCCTCGAGGGCCACGGCACACAGAACACAGGTACTGTGTATATTAACATCTTGTTGTTGAACAAGTGGCTTTCCTACAATAGACGGAACAGAGGCTCACATGGATTAAGTAGCTTGCAAGCTTCGTATCGCTGGCTTCTAAATTCTGTAGGTTAGCTCGTTCAAGGCTTGCTTTTCACTGGGGTTTAAGAGCATCAACTTTTCATTTAACTTGAGAAGAGCAGAGGATGGGGCTTCACTTTAGGATTCTTTTCTTGGATGGGTCACTTAAATTCTGACCCTTATATTCTCTAGTTGAAAATACAGTCACAATAACAATACTCACATCTGATTTGTATACAATACTTTATAGTTTGTAACATATGTCACTTCCATTTGACCCATTCGACAACGCTTTGGCCAGACAGATCAGTGGCTGATTGCTAGAGATTATTAGAGTGGTTTTCCCCAAGTCATCCAGTAGGCGAGTGACCAGGGTAATTCTAGTCTTCTTGGCTCCCAGTCCCAGACTCTCCCCACCTACTTGCCCTGCCTCTTCCCATGCATGCACTGATAGCTGTCAAAGTTGCGTGCATGTTTAGTCGCATCAGTGAGTCTGACTGTGTGACCCCGTGGACTGTATCCCGCCAGGTTCCTCTGTCCACGGAATTCTCCAGGCAAGAATACTGGGGTGGGTTGCCATGCCTTCCTCCAGGGGATCTTCCTTACCCAGGGATGAAACATGCGTCTCTAACGTCTCCTGCACTGGCAGGCAGGTTCTTTACCACTTAGCGTCACCCAGAAGCCAGAAATCAGAGTGAGGTCTGGAACTATCATGCGATGTATTTCATCCACCACAGAATTAGGTGAGGCTGCTATGAGTTTACTGTGGTCCGTGACTGCTGAGCTCCTCTTGTGTGGATGCCAGCAGGCCAGCAGCTATGGGAGCTACCAGGAGAAGTTAACTAAAATGTGCACTTGTCTGCCTGGACACCGATTCCCACGTGTTCTGTCCACTGAGGTATGATTCCAAACTGACTCCTTTTGGTGTACAGTTTCACGAGTCTTGACAAACACATGCAGTTGTGTGACTATCACCATGGTGATATCTTATAGTTATTGATATCTATCAAATAACTTCATCACTTCAAAACATTCCCTTATGCTCCTTTATAGCCAGTGCCCATGGACCGTAGCCCGCCAGGCTCCTCTGTCCCTGGGATTCTCCAGGCAAGAACACTGGAGTGGGTGGCCATGCCCTTCTCCAGGGGATCTTCCAGACCCAGGGATCAAAACCAGGCCTCCCACAGTACAGGCAGATTCTTTACCATCTAAGCCACCAGGGGAAAATCTCATACTTCCAGAAGGGAAGAAGAAAACACTCCAGAGGACTCTATTCTTGACAAGGCTTTCAAGAGATACAAATTTACCAGAAGCTGACTGATGTTTTCCCTGGTGGCGATCATGGGAATTGATTGCTGGGTTCTAGAGATGGATACTGGTCATGGTTGCCCGTGGTTTGCAAAGCAATAGATAAAGCCAAGACATGGAAACGATGTCCTTCAAGAGATGGATGGTTAAAGAAGATGTGAATAATGTTTGAACACAGTAATAGAACTGTTGAATGCATGCCCTCAGGCTAAAAACACAAACCATCCCTAAACAAACACTGAATTCTCATTATTAGCAGGCTTATTTTTCAGAGGCAAAAATTAACACTGAAACTACTTTATGTACATTCTAGGACTGAATAAATAAAAAAAATTGTGTTATGGGAGCCAGTTATCTCAGTGTCAGAGAAAGAAGCTATAAATATGAAAGGAAGGATAAAATAAAACCTGTGCCTTGAATTGGAATTATAGTTGTTACTGTGAACTCATGGGGAGATAGATGGTAGATAGGTGATAGCTGACAGATTAGATAGAAGAAAGAGAAGGGAAGAAGGGAGGGAGAGAAGAAGGGAGGAAGAGAAATGTCAGATGAATATTAAAATGGGTATAGCTGGATGAAGTTGTGTACAAGCACGCATATGTTACTTCTAGCACAGATCAAGTTCTCGATACTAAGTCTCTTCCAGGTTTCCTGTGTCATTCTAATTGGCATATTTCTCTCTTCCTGTGCCTACAGCGCTCTTCTTGTAAACTATCATTAATATTTTTTATTTTTAAGTATGGTTGATTTACAATGCTGTTAGTTTCTGGCATGCAGAAAAGTGATTCATTCATATACATGTGCATGTGCGTATACATATTTTTTCAAATCCTTTACCACTGCAGGATATTACAAGATATTGAATATAGTTCTCTATGCTACACAATAGAACTTTGTCATTCATCTGTTTCATGTAAAGTAGTGTGTATCTGTTAATCCTAAGCACCTAATTTATCCCTTCTTCTCCTTTCCCCTTTGGTAACCACAAACTCATTGTCAAATGTCTGTGAGTCTGTTTCTCTTTTGTAAGTAATTCATTTATATCATTTTTTAAGATTCCACATATAAGTGATATCATATACGTTTATCCTTCTCTGACTCACTTCACTTAGTGTGATCATTTCTTAGGTCCATCCACGTTGCTGCAAATGGCATTATTTCATTCTTTATGTCTGATTAATATTCCACTGATAAATGTATATACACACCACATCTTCTTTATCCATTCATCTGTTGAGACATTTAGGTTGCTTCCATGTGTTGGCTGCTGTAAACAGTGCTACTACGAACACTGGGGTGCATGTACCCTTTTGAATTAGAGTTCTCTTCAGATATATGCCCAGGACTAGGATTGCTAGGTCATATGACAGCTCTGTTTCTAGTTGTTGTTTCTTTTAAGGAACCTCCATACTGATGGTAAAGAACCCACATGCAATGTAGCAGACCTGGCTTCGATCCCTGGGTTGGGAAGATCCCCTGAAGGAAATGGCTCCCCACTCCAGTATTCTTGCCCGGAGAATCTCATGGACGGAGGAGCCTGGTGGGTATAGTCCATGGGGTCGCAAAGAGTCAGACACAACTGAGTGACTTGGCACGAGCACCAGACTGTTTCCATAGTGGCTGCACCAATGTACACTCCCAGCAAGAGTGTAGGAGAGCTCCCTTCTCTCCAAGCCCTCTCCAGCATTTATCATCTGCAGACTTTTTGATGATGGCCATTCTGACAGGTATAAGGTAATACTTCATTGTAGTTTTGATCTGCATTTCTCTATTAGCAGTGTTGAGTATCTTTTCATGTGTCCGTTGGCCGTTTGTATTTCTTTGGAAAAATGTCTATTTAGGTCTTCAACCCATTATTTGGTTGGTTGGTTGTTTTTTTTTAATATTGAACTGTTTATACTATTTCTTTATCTTTGATGTTTATTTTATAATAAGTTTGTAAATTCTCTTGAAAAACCTGGTAAAGAATTTGATTTAAAGATTTATAGATTAATATAAGCAGAACTGATATCTTTTGGAAGATTAACCTGAAGCATTTCATATTTTGTATGCTATTATAAAGACTATATTTGCTTCAATTTCCAATTGTTTGTTGCTAGTTCATTAAAATGTAATTGACTTTCATATGTTAAAATGCCCTGCAATGATGCTAAACGCACTTATTAGTCCTATAGGAACTTTTTCTGTAGTTTCTATGAGACTTTTACATAGTCAAGTCACCTGCAGATAAAGATAATTCTATTCCTTCCTTTCCAACTTGTATGATTTTTTTCCCCTTATCTTTCTGTCCTGGCTAGAGTTTCCAATACAAAGTCAAATAAAAAGTGAGACTGGACATACTTGACTTGTCCCTGACCTTAGCAGGAAAGCATTGCCTTTCAGCATGAAATATGCATTTCTATGTGTGTGCTGATGGTTTACAGCATGTCTGACTGACTTTGTGACTCCACAGGGTATAGCCCACCAGGCTCTTCTGTCCATGGGATTTTCCAGGTAAGAATACTGGAGTGGGTTGCACTTCCTTCTCCAGGGGATCTTCCTGNGTTTACAGCATGTCTGACTGACTTTGTGACTCCACAGGGTATAGCCCACCAGGCTCTTCTGTCCATGGGATTTTCCAGGTAAGAATACTGGAGTGGGTTGCACTTCCTTCTCCAGGGGATCTTCCTGACCCAGGGATTGAACCCATGTCTCTTGCATCTCCTTCACTGGCAGGCAGATTCTTTACCTCTAGAGCCACCTGGGAAGCCAAGTATGCTGCTGAAAGGTGAAAGTGTACTCACTCAGTCGTGTCCAACTGTTTTCCACCCCGTGGACTGTAGCCTGCCAGGTTCCTCTGCCATGGAATTCTCCAGACAGGAACACTGGAATGGGTTGCCATTCCCTTCTTCAGGGGATCTTCCAGACTCAGGGATCAAACCAGAGTCTCCCACATTGTGGGCAGATTCTTTACTGTCTGAGCCACTGTTATGGATCCCAAGTATGCTGTTAGCTGTAGGCTTTTTGTAGACGTCCTATATCAGTTTGAGAAACTTTTCATTTATTCCTAGTTTCCTGAGAAGTTTTCTCATGAAAGGAGGTTGGATTTTATCAAATGCTTTCTTTGTATCTATTGAAATAATCAGGTGGTTTTTCAATATGGGGGATGACATTGACTGATACTCAATTGTTAAACAAACTGTGATCTTGGGATAAAATACACTTAGTCATGATGTATTGTCCTTATTATAGACTTTCAGGTTTGATTTGCTAAAATTTTGTTAGGAAATTTTGCATCTATGTTTATGAGGGATATTAGTCCGTCATTTTCTTTTCCTGAACTGTCTTTGCTTTCCATATCAGAGTGACACTCTCTTCATAGAATGATTTTTAGAGGGGAGGAATTTGTACAGTTCATAATATTCACTTGCTATCCTTTCAATATCTGTAGGATTTGTAGTACTGTCATCTCTTTCATTCCTGATATTGGTAATATGTGTCTTTTTTCTGATCAGTCTGGCTAAAAGTTTATCAATCTTATTTTTTCACAGAATCAGTTTTCCAATTTTGTCAGTTTTCTATACTGTTTTGTTTCTATCTCATTTGTTTCATCTCCTTTTGCTTGTTTTCTGTTTTATTTTCTCTTCTTTTTCTAGTTTCTTAAATTAGAAGCTGAGGTCATTAATTTCATAATTTTCTTCTTTACTAATACAGCTTGCTGCTGCTGCTAAGTTGCTTCAGTTGTGTACGACTCTGTGCGACCCCATAGACAGCAGCCCACCAGGCTCCCCTATCCCTGGGATTCTCCAGGCAAGAA
>SJYV01004775.1:0-10633 GCA_006410875.1 Neotragus pygmaeus
TTGTGCTTCATCCAGCCTGGTATTTCACATAATGTACTCTGCATATAAGTTAAATAAGCAGGGTGACAACATACAGCCTTGAAGTACTCCTTTCCTGATTTGGAACCAGTCTGTTTCTCCATGTCTGGTTCTAACTGTTGCTTCTTGACCTGCATACAGATTTCTCAGGAGGTACGTAAGGTGGTCTGATATTCCCATCTCTTGAAGAATTTTCCACAGTTTGTTGTGAAAGCTAATTATAAAAGCTAACCTTGGATTCAATCAGCCTGATAAAACACAAAAACAAGTGTTCTCTGAATTATATTTATCTAAATGCCCCTCTGTGCTTTGTCCCCACTGACCCTGTTGTAGATGAAACCATATTACAGTGCACACCTGGTCTATGGTTTTACCATCCAATCTGATCAAATTGGTTGAAATCTCTTCATTTCATTCTCTAAAAGAAGCAACCAGGCAGAGAGTCGAAGATGCAGACATGCAGCTCAAATTTAATCCTCAGGGGGATCTCAGTTATTTTAGCTGATCCTTTGCCTTCTTGTTGCAGTGCCCAGTACCCTAATTACTTTGTTCCCGAGTCCGTTTCGAGTCTCAAAACCTGCTGCATAATTTTGTGAAAAATTATTTCTGTGTTTACAAACAATTCAAACTCTATATCAAATGGCCTTTCAACGGGGCGTGTTGGAACCCCTAATTATGCTTCAAGACTCAATTTGAATGTAAAGTCAATAACACAGTCACAGCGTTTCCCTGAAAGTATCCATGTCTCCTTCATCAGACCCCACTGAAGCCTGAGATGGCAGTATCTTGGCTTTTCTTAAACAGTAAGGTAAAGATCAGTAAAATGATCCATATTCATTTTCCTGTCTCTAGGACAGGAATGCTGTTGCATTCACATTTACAAAACCAACGTCCAGCAGTGATAAGCTTGATATAGAAACTCAGTGAATACATTCTGAATGACTTTTGATAGAATGAAGCTGCAATTGAAAAGGGCCTTGGAATGCCAGGATCTCACCCTTCCCCCCAGCTGTTGCCTACCTCATGCACCTATGCCTTTCTGCTTGCAAGCTTCTGGCCACGTGAACAGTCTCAGCCCCAACACTGGGCAGGCTGGAGGTACTTGGATATCAGTGACCCAGAAGCAGCCCTCTTACCTCTCCTTGAGTAACTCTGAGGACTGTTTTGTACAGGTCTCTCTTGGGGATCGCCCACAGCAAGTAACATACATGTTAATGGGCTGGCCCTCCTTATCTGCCCCACTTCTTTATTACTAAGATCATTTCCTAAATACATTAGTTGGTTTAAATCTTTATCTCAGTTTTTAAATCTTTGTCTTCTGCAGGAACTCAAGCTAAAACAGACACTTTGGCAAATGCACTCAATTGTTGAGAGAAGACCAAGTCATCTTGGTGTGCCCCTCCCTGCAGGCATGTATTTCTATGATGATCACATTGTGGGATGAAACCTCAAAGCTGGTGAGAAGGAAAGATGAAAAACTGATGAGATTTTATGAGTTCTGGACCACAGTTGCTGATGGTACAAGCTTGTGACTTCATGGTATTATATCTGGTAATATTTCTTATCATAACCGTGCTCCAGAGATCAACTGCTGATCCAATCCAGAAGACTCAGCTGCTCACTCACAGGTTTCCTCTTGCACAGCTTCTTTTTTAAAATTAAAGTATTGTTGATGTACAATGCTGTGTAAGTTTCAGGTGCATAGCACAGTTATTCAGCTATATATTTTTTTCAGATTATTTTCCCTTATATGTTATTACAAAATATTGAATATAGTTCCCTGTGTTATACTATTGGTATTTGGTGTTAATCAGTTTTATGTATAGCAGTGTATATATGTTTATCCTAAACTCTTAATTTATCCCTCCCTTGTCTTTCCCCTCTGGTAATCATAAGTTTGTTTTCTATGTCTATAGGTCCCTAACTTCTTAAGAGTATTACTACAATGAACAGTAAAAACAGTTGCTGATAATTTAAAAGAAAGCTAAATAGTTATTTTGAAATTTTCTCTTTGATTTCTCTATAGTATGAACTAGCTCTGTAAATTCTGTCAAGTCAGTTAATACCCATGATTTTAGTTCCTAAGTGTGAAGGATGGAGAATATTGAATGCTTACGTGACATGTTCATAGGGCACTTGGATCATTGTCCATAACGAATGTTCAATATTCATTGAAAAATATTTACTTCAATTGTTTACTTCAGAAATATTATTTCAGAGGATGAAATGGCAGTGTTTCCTATGAACATCTTGGCAGGTACCATTCTTATTTTTTTTTTAAATCATACTAACTTTTGACACATGAATTCCTTTAGTGATAGTTTTTGGATCTTTATTAAGCTCCAACTTCCATTTGCTGTGTGAGTGCCTCTGGCTGTGAATAGAAAAACTAAGCCTGTAATTAATGCTATAAAGAAATATATTCATTTATCTTTGAAGTTTTTCCAGGTGGAAATTAGCAGGTGTTCACCCCATAGCAGTACAGGAAAAATGTTTAACTAATAGAAGGAAATCTTAAGTATCATTGAATTCATGTGATGCGTGCATGTGTGTTGCTTCAGTCATCTCTGACTCTTTGAGACCCTATGGACTGTAAACTGCCATATTCATCTGTCCATGGGATTCTCCTGGCAAGAATACTGGAGTGGGTTGCTGTGCCCTCCATCAGATCTTCCCAACCCAGGAATCAAACCTATGTCTCTTAAGTCTTTTGCATTGGCAGGCAGACTCTTACCACTAGCACCACCTGGGATGGCACAGTTCAAGCATCCGCAAAGTTGCTGTTCATCCTCAGTTTTTTTTTTAATGTCACGTGAATGATTTTTTACACATATATCAATAGCAATCAATTCATTTACTCATAAATATTTTTCAAGTACTTTCTAAATGCCACATACTGTTAACATCATGAGAGATGAACACAACCCAGGATTTCAGTCTTAGGGAGAGTAAAATCTACTGCTCCTTGCAGAAAATAATAATATAATAGCAGTGATTTTAGAAAGAGCTGAGCTGGTAGGGACTTCCTTAGTGATCCAGTGATTAGGATTTTGTATTTCCAATCCAAGGGAAGCAAATTGGATCCCAGGTTAGGGAACTAGGATCCCACATGCCATGCAGCATGACCAAAAAAAAAAAAAAAGATAACATTAAAAAGAATAATAATAAAGAGAGCTAGCAGTGAGTGGGAAAGGATAGTGGTGGCAAAAACTATTTTAGGGACAGCCTGTCTGAGAATTGTCAAAACTGTTGTTCTCATAGAGAAGAAAATCTGAGAGTGGTGAAATTGAGATAGTTTAAAGACTTAGGGCAACTGGTGCATATGGGAGAGGGTTTGCTAAGCTCAGGTGGGGAGACAGTGAATAGATATGGGTAAGTTCCTAAGGGTTTTGTCTCTGCTATGCAGTTATAAATCCATACACGCAATGGCAAGTAGAAACTGACAGTGTGCAAGAAGTGGAAATAGTGTTTGGGGATAGGACATAAAAAGAGAAGCTTCCTTAATTGAAGATGTCATCATGGGAAGCATGGGAAGTTGAAGGTCAAGCATGGATTTTAGGAGCAGTTGGGTTGGGGAGGTGTTGGAATGCATGATCCAGTACAAGGGCTCAGGAAATGCAGGGCACAGAAGATAAGCAAGAATTCTCTTTAGTTTGAAGGTGAGAAAAGTAAAAGAGAATAAAGGAAGGACATCTTGTCTTCATAATTATACTGTACAAGTCTCAGCATCAGAGAAATATCTTTATCTTTGTAGCAATAGAACCATGAGAATAAAAGATATTTGACAAATCCCAGTTGAGTGAAAGGATGACTGTTCCATGAATAAATTAGTTCAAATACTAGAGTTTGAGCTGTCTCTAGAATCCACTTCTTCCCACTGGAGTGACATTGGCAATTACTTTAATTTCTCAGAGTCTCAGCTCCCTCTATATGAAGTGGCAATCAAGAATAAATGTCTGCCATTTTCCAAGGACTAATCACTCAAGGGAGTGAGGACAAAATTAAAACATTTTCCAATATTCAAAAACCTAGAAGTTTACCTTTCCCATGTCCTTTATGCAAGAAGATGTTTTCTAGCACAACAGGAGGGATACAACTTTGAATAAGATATTATCTGTGTTCTGGATATGCATGCATCTTGTAAGCAAAAGTAAGGTCCAGCTGCCTGCTGCTCAAAAGCCAGTAAGGAGGCTAGTGAAAGTCACTCAGTCGTGTCCAACTCTTTGCAACCCCTGGGCTATACAGTCCATGGAATTCTTCAGGCCAGTATACTAGAGTGAGTAGCTGTTCCCTTCGCCAGAGGATCTTCCCAACCCAGGGATCAAACCCAGGTCTCCCTCACTGCAGGGGGATTCTTTACCATCTGAGCATCCAGGAGGCCAGGTTAGCAAAAAGGAAAGCTTGCTTTATTTTGGATGTCAGCGCCTTGTGGGGTGGGGATGGGTTGAGGTGTGGACTCCTGGCCTAAGGCCAATTCTTTTCTCCTGATAATCAAGAGGCAAGCGTTTTTAAAGATGAAGTGAGTGAGCTACATGCAGAAACAAAACAGCCAGCTCTGACAGTCATCTTGGTCTTGTAGTGGTCTGACCGGGATCATCTTGATTGTTTTAAGTAATTAATCTTCAGTTCCGGGCTTGGCTTGTTTCATTTGCTTGAGGCCCATTCTTGGAATTGTGGCAGCTTATGTCATGGCTACAGTCTGGTCATCGTGTACTTAACTTCTCCACCTGGGGGAGGTTTCAGGATCTATAAGTCAGCTCATGGGAAATGGCCCAGAATACTATCTATATCCCTTGAGAAGGAACTAAAACTCTTTTACTTTTCTTAATCACTAAATTGTTATTACTTAGTCCTGTTGGACTCTTTTCCTTTCTTTTTGCATTTTCTCACTCCTCTGATTAAACTTATTCTTTGACTAAAATTTGTCCACAGACAAAAGACAGACTGAAGACATAACATGGTTTAGTGGAAGGCAGAGGTGGGTGAGGACCATATGGTTCTGCTCTATTTCATCTCCTGGGAAAGATGTAAGAAACAGAAACACCTAACATAAAACAGTATCAACAGAAGAGACGTGCAATATCATAAAACTAAATCAAACTAAAATATCTGAACATTCTGTCTAAAATATAAAGCTGTATTTTCTTCTATGAGTATGTCTATGTTATAGATCTCCAAAATTCACATCACAGCCTTGATTAACTCCCACTGTGATTAGATTTGATGACAGGTCCTTTAAGGAGGAAATGAAGGTTAAATGAGATCGTCAGCATGGGGTTCTGATCTGGTAGGACTGGTGTCTTTAAAAGAAGAGAAAGAAATGCTAGAATCTTGCTTTCTCTATATAAATGCAGAGGAAATGCCTCCTTGTGAGAACAAGGGCACACACACTGTTTACAAGCTAGAGCTTCCCCCAGAATCTAACCCTGATGACAATTGATCTTGGATTTCTTCTCTAGAACTGTGAAAAAATAAACTGCTGTTGTTTAAGCCACACAATCTATGGTATTCTGCTTTGACAATCCACAGACTAACACTCTATGCCTATCTGTGTCTACATCTGAATTACATTACTAGACTCCTGACTTTATACATTTTCCAATTCCCTAGAAACTTTTTATTAGTTTGTTTTACTTTTAGAAGTCTAAGATTTTGTGTTCTCAGAGGACCTGAATTTATTAATGTAGCATTTCATGGATTGTGTGCCTGTTACAAGTATCAGGGAATCAAGCTAATTAAACAAAGAGGATGGGGTAGGAATTCTTTAGTGGCATGGAGACCCAAGGCAGGTGGTCTATGGTGGGTGCCTGTTTGAAGAAAGCACAAGCTGGCTTTCCCATGGATTCGTGGGCAGTGGCCAATAGGTCACTAAGGTTGAGAAAGCAAAGCCTTAATTTGCTATCTTATCTTTTCATTGTTGTTTAGTTGCTAAGTTGTGTCTGACTCTTTTGTGACACCATGGACTGTAGCCTGCCAGGCTCCCCTGTCCATGGGATTGCCCAGGCAAAAATATTGAAATGGGTTGCCATTTCCTAATCCAGGGGATCTTCCAGAGCCAGGGATTGAACCTGTGTCTCCTACATTGGCAGGCAGATTCTTTACCACTGAACCATGTGGGAAACCCTATATTAGCTTACAAGGCCAAAAATCATGAGCCCAGATTATTAACATTAGTACGTGCATGAAGTACTGTGGAATAGAATCCTCAAAGTGCAGTCAGTGGACACCCTACCAGAGGGAGAGTTACTTGCAGTCACTGTTCAAATGCAAACAATCAATCTTCCTGTGTTGAAATCTTTGATATATTGCCTGGAAATCTGCATGAGTTTTCCAGGTGATTCTTAGGTACAAATATTTAAGAAGAATAATTCTACAGCTTCTACCAGCTAAAATGTATGATTATATCCATATGTTGTGATTTTCTCTTGTGGATTTTGAAATTATGATGATCATAATTGAGCTACAATTTCCTGCACTTTGAAATATCTTTGATGTTTACTTGTCTTATCATCTTTCATCAAATTACTTGTTTCAGCTATATGGTTCTAGCAAACAGCTCTTAGGAATCCAGAATGTTTGAAGTCTGATTCTTCAGCACCACACCTGGGTACTATTTAATTACGTTTTCGACAATTAACTATTTAGCTTTGCCTTGGTTACTGAGAATAGCAGATTCCATCAAAGTTACAGTGTTCCTATTCTTTACTTAAGAAATCTACACCTATTTGCTGAAAGACTTGCATGGTACACCAATGTTCTTGTAGGAAAGTCCACAGCAAACTAGGAAGTATTTGATAACATATGAGGCAACTATCTTAGCAAAGGCTTTCTGATGCTGGAAGAGGAGGTTGGATTGATACCCTAGAAAACTCTCTATACTTTATAGGACTTGAAAATTTCCTGACGAAATCTATGGCAGACATATCTAATGTAATCAGTCAAACTCCCTCTTTGAGGGAGAGACAAGAAAGAGAGACAAATGATAGGCCACTTTTGCAGAGAGCAATGTAGGCGTTTTGTAGAGCACCTAGTGTAAAAAAGACCTCCCTCACTCAAATTGGGTAGCAACTAGAAAAGTCAACACCTAAAGCTGCATAAATCATCCAGAAAAAAAAAAAAAAAAGATTATCCCACTTGGAATTACAATATTAAGCACATTGTGGATATAAGCTGAAATACATAATGCAACTGGGAAATTGCTAGGGGATGATAAATTTGGTTTCTTAAACTATCTGTACAATGGTGTCATCTTATATGAAAGTAGACTGTGACACATCATATGTTGCTAAATCAGAGCTACTACTTAAGAAAAGAAGGTTTCTTGATATTAAAAGTAAACATTTCATCATATAACATGAGTTGAAGTTCTCAACAACAACAAAAAAGCCTTTCTGGGCACAATGGAAAAGCCTGATCAATAAAACCAAAACCACCTTTTGCTTTTCAGATATCTGGCTGAAAACAAGTGGTTAAATGTGTTGTAAACAAGCAAGCAGTTCTATGTATTGTCACAGACGCGAGAAGTGTGAGCTCCAGAACCACCGCCCTTGTGGCTGGAGCAGATGAGGAACGAGGAGATAGGACGGGAGCACTCAGGCTCAGGCCAGGCATTATTTCTGGTCCACTTCTGGTCAGTCTGACAAATGACTCTTACTCAGCATGGCTATTATTGGGAGTATGGGTTAACAGATACAAACTACTATACATAAAGTAGATATTCAATAAGGACTTACTTTATAACACAGGGAACGCTATAATAACCATTAAGGGAATATAATCTGAAAAATATGTATATATACATATGTAATTGAATCAATTTTTTGCATGTCTGAAACACAGTATTATAAATCAACTATATTTCAATTTAAAAAAATGATTGCTCCATTTTTCTTAATGTTCTTAGACAACTGTTATTGATTCAAAAGATCTTGAGGAAATTTTCAAATTGCCCTTCAGGGTAGTATTTCCATTCTTTCTGCTCTCTTCTCAGTCTCTCAGTCATGGCTGACTATTTGCAACACTTTGGACTATAGCTCTCCAGGCTCCTCTGTCCATGGGATTTTTCAGGCAAGGATGCTGGAGTATGTTACCACTTCTTTCTCCAGGGGATCCTCCCACCCTAGGGATCGAACCTGCATCTCCTGCATTGTAGCCAGATTCTTTACCCACTGAGCCAGCAGGGGAGCCCCATTAGCTTCCATCAATTGATAGATAAAGATTTGCTGAGCACACACTATGGTGAATAGAATGCACAACTATATTACCTAATTATCAAGTGGGTTTATGGAGGATAAAGAGAATGGGTTGTCACTTCAGAGTTCAGTTCAGTTCAGTCGCTCAGTCATGGCGACTCTTTGCAACCCCATGAATTGCAGCACGCCAGGCCTCCCTGTCCATCACCATCTCTCAGAGTTCACTCAAACTCATATTCATCTAGTTGGTGATGCCATCCAGCCATCTCATCCTCTGTCGTCCGCTTCTCCTCCTGCCCCCAATCCCTTCCAGCATCAGGGTCTTTTTCAATGAGTCAACTCTTCCCATGAGGTGGCCAAAGTATTGGAGTTTCAGCTTCAGCATCAGTCCTTCCAGTGAACACCCAGGACTGATTTCCTTTAGGATAGACTGGTTGGATCTCCTTACATTCCAAGGTACTCTCAAGAGTCTTCTCCAACACCACAGTTCAAAAGCATCAATTCTTTGGCATTCAGCTTTCTTCACAGTCCAATTCTCAGAGTACCATAGTTCTTTTTTGTCTCTATTATTAATTTTTCATGATTTTTATTTTGGAACTTTTTCCAGTTCAGTTTATTCTTCATAAAATCTTTATATGAAGAGGGACCTATTCACCTAATTTAGCATCCAGGCGGGTAAGAGACACTGCCCATGTAACATTAATGACTGTATTAGTTCATTAGTGCTCCGTACATGCCCTGGCCATCCTATTAGGATGCCAGAGGAGTCCAGGCTTAGGCTGCCCAGGATGGAATGCCATTTGGGTGCATCTGAACCAAGGACTTTGGGTTGAAAACTCTCCTACAAACCCTAAATGAAGCTCATGGTGATTATCTTCAGTGCTCCTGGCAGGGGTGCTTCAGCTCTAAGCAGCGAAGACAGGACTGAGTGCTCTGAGTGAGAAGGCAGCGATGGATGGATGGATGAGAAACAGCACCTCTGTCACCACCTACAAATGCACAGATCTTCCAAGGTGAATCTGCTGTAGAGTTAAATTCTCCACACCAAAAACAAAACTTCAAAAACCTCCATCTAAAATCCTACTTTTGCATATCTGGAACAGAGTGAAAGAATGATGAAGGGTAATTAGCTTGAGAAAATTTGATTTTAAATCACCAAACATCTCGAAACACTCAACATTTTTTATAGCTATAATAGTGAGGAGAGAAAACATTTCATTTCTAAATGGCAAAGGAGGCAAGGTTTGGGGGCAGTGCATTCACAGAGTGCGACATTTGGGCAACCCAAATGATTCCAAGTGTTTTGTGATTGAATGTTTAACATTTCTATGAGAAGAAATGTCAGCAAATGCAAATATCTTTTATTTTTATGACTTGGCCCTGANCTTCTCCAACACCACAGTTCAAAAGCATCAATTCTTTGGCATTCAGCTTTCTTCACAGTCCAATTCTCAGAGTACCATAGTTCTTTTTTGTCTCTATTATTAATTTTTCATGATTTTTATTTTGGAACTTTTTCCAGTTCAGTTTATTCTTCATAAAATCTTTATATGAAGAGGGACCTATTCACCTAATTTAGCATCCAGGCGGGTAAGAGACACTGCCCATGTAACATTAATGACTGTATTAGTTCATTAGTGCTCCGTACATGCCAGAGGAGTCCAGGCTTAGGCTGCCCAGGCTTAGGCTGCCCAGGATGGAATGCCATTTGGGTGCATCTGAACCAAGGACTTTGGGTTGAAAACTCTCCTACAAACCCTAAATGAAGCTCATGGTGATTATCTTCAGTGCTCCTGGCAGGGGTGCTTCAGCTCTAAGCAGCGAAGACAGGACTGAGTGCTCTGAGTGAGAAGGCAGCGATGGATGGATGGATGAGAAACAGCACCTCTGTCACCACCTACAAATGCACAGATCTTCCAAGGTGAATCTGCTGTAGAGTTAAATTCTCCACACCAAAAACAAAACTTCAAAAACCTCCATCTAAAATCCTACTTTTGCATATCTGGAACAGAGTGAAAGAATGATGAAGGGTAATTAGCTTGAGAAAATTTGATTTTAAATCACCAAACATCTCGAAACACTCAACATTTTTTATAGCTATAATAGTGAGGAGAGAAAACATTTCATTTCTAAATGGCAAAGGAGGCAAGGTTTGGGGGCAGTGCATTCACAGAGTGCGACATTTAGGCAACCCAAATGATTCCAAGTGTTTTGTGATTGAATGTTTAACATTTCTATGAGAAGAAATGTCAGCAAATGCAAATATCTTTTATTTTTATGACTTGGCCCTGAAAATGCTTTTGACTTCACATTCCAGGATGTCTGGCTCTAGGTGAGTGATCACACTTTTTTTATACAGTTCTTCTGTATATTCTTGCCACCTCTTCTTAATATCTTCTGCTTCTGTTAGGTCCAGACCATTT
>SJYV01004776.1:10061-28975 GCA_006410875.1 Neotragus pygmaeus
AGTGCTGCGATGAACATTGGGGTACATGTGTCTCTTTCAATTCTGGTTTCTTCAGTGTGTATGCCCAGTAGTGGGACTGCTAGGTCATAAGACAGTTCTGTTTCCAGTTTTTTTAAGGAATCTCCACAGTTCTCCATAGTGGCTGTACTAGTTTGCATTCCCACCAACAGTGTAAGAGGGTTCCCTTTCCTCCACACCCTCTCCAGCATTTGTTTGTAGACTTTTTGCTAGCAGCCATTCTGACCAGGGTAAGATGGTACCTCATTGTGGTTTTGATTTCCATTTCTCTGATAATGAGTGATGTTGAGCATCTTTTCATGTTTGTTAGCCATCTGTATGTCTTCTTTGGAGAAATGTCTGTTTAGTTCTTTGGCCCATTTTTTGATTGGGTTGTTTATTTTTCTGGTGTTGAGTTGCATGAGCTGCTTGTATATTCTGAGATTCTTTGTCACTTGTTTCATTTGCTATTATTTTCGCCCATTCTGAAGGCTGTCTTTTCACCTTGCTTATAGTTTCCTTCATTGTGCAAAAGCTTTTAAGTTTAATTAGGTCCCATTTGTTAATTTTTGCTTTTATTTCCATTACAGTGGGAGGTGGGTCATAGAGGATCCTGCTGTGATTTATGTCAGAGAGTGTTCTGCCTATGTTTTCCTCTAGTTTTACCTTATATTTTATGGGAAAGTTGCTTTTGACTTACTGTTTAAAATGAGCTTCTCTGGCTAACTTGAGAAGTGCCTACATTGTTTACTGCCTGTTAAAGTCCACAGCTTTTCAGCTGCATGGCATTGAGCAAGTTACTTTACTTCACCTCTCTGCATCTTAGTTTATTTATCTATACGTAAAATACAATAATTAGATCATGTCCAACTGAAAGTCTTTTGATTTCTCTGATTTCAATATTTGTGATTAAGTAGCTAAATATAATTGCTTTTAATATATATCTTTTCTCTATTGACAGTATGCTATTTCCTTAAAAATATCCTTTATTAAATATGCTCAATTTTTTTCTGCTTCCTTAAAAATATATTATTTTATTCTATAAATGTAACCTTAATTATTTTCCCATTATAGGGAATTTTTATACTCAGATTTGAAAAGAGCTACCCTAAATCTTCTTTCAATGAAGTTATAATTGTTTTTTCAGATTACTAGTAAATACTAGTAGCAGCAACAGTACCAGAAGAAATCACTTGCTTTTCCTTGAGCTAAACAAAAAGAAGTAGAGAATATAGTTCAAACATCACAAATTGAGAAAGACAGAGCCAGTGAATTTTAGCTTAGGAATCCCAAAATTACATTTGCCTGTATTATTGCCCTTTCTGTGGCAGGGCCTCATTTCCTTCTCTATTAAGAGAGTGGTAATATTTTCAACTACATATTACATAAAAACAGAAGTATGGTATCGTATTTAATGTGCTTTGGAATGTACCTACATTTCAGTCCCTACTGAATATTTTAGTTCCTAAAAGTATGGCCTTTAGCAAATTAGTTAATGTCTCTAAGGATCTATTTCTTTATCTAAAAGATGAGCTTAATTTTTTTAGTGCTTTTTTTAATATGAGAGGAAAAAATGTGAATAAATGCTTGGAAGGGTATCTGGCAGTAATAAGCACTCAAAAAAAGGGCCATTATTAAAGTATTATAAACATTTAAAGATTTTGATGTCTGAGTCTAAAATTCATTCATCTGTTGTATTTTTATTTGGATACTACTCCAGTACACTGAGGAAGAGTTTTATCCATCAATAAAATCAAATTTTGCTGGAAATAATAACCAAGTTTAATACACCAGTAGTAGTAGTAATATAGGTCACCTTGCAATACTTTTAATAAGATAGATCATTTGATTGGTGTGAACTTGAATGAAGACTGATTAAACTATTTAGTAAATAACATAAATTACTTTATCTTGGAAATGTACTCTTACTTACTAATTAATACTAGGATTAGAAGGGAAATACTGGGCTGTCTCATCAAGAGACTGGGATTGGGTCTGTCTTTATAAGCTTACAAAAGATGTTTTATCCCTCTTATTCTGTCTTCTCACCTTTAAACTGGAGAAGGAAATGGCAACCCACTCCAGTGTTCTTGCCCGGAGAATCCCAGGGACGGAGGAGCCTGCTGGGCTGCCGTCTGTGGGGTCGCACAGAGTCGGACACGACTGACGCGACTTAGCAGCAGCAGCAGCATCTTTAAACTGAGGGATTTTATTAGATCAGTGGTTCTCAAACTTTTGTGTTAAAACTCCTTTTATTCTTCAAAATTACAAGATCCCAAAGAGCTTTGGTTTATATGAAGTAATACCTAGTGTTATATACTTTATTAGAAGTTAAAACTGAAAAATGTCTTAAGAATTTAATTATTTTAAAATAGCATATTAATATAAATAGCAGAGTTTTCCAAATATATCTTATTTTCCAAAATAAAAATGTTAATAAGAAAAGTAGCATTGTTTTACATTCTTGCATCATTTTACTGTCCAACCTTATAGAAAATAGTTGGATTCTCACATCTGATCTTGCCTTTAATTTGTTGCAGTTTGCATGTCAGGGAGCTTCTAGAAAACTCCACTGTACACTTAAGAGAAAACCATAGTGAAAAGGGTGAATAACATCTCAGTATTACTATGAAATATGTTTTACCTAGAGGACACGCTGAAAAGCTTTCAGCAATCTTCCTGGTTTCCTGGATCAGTCTTTGAGGATCACTTAGTGAAATCACACCTAGGATTGCTCCAAGCTTTAAAAGTTACCATATTGATGACAGGTGCCTAAAAACTTCTCTTTACCATAATCACTGTTTCCAAAACTATTTAATTTGGCTTTCTCCCCATATGGGTAACCTCTCAGCCACTCAGTAAATGTCCCACTGACATCTCATATTTTCTCACCTCTCTCAAAGCATTGTCTTCTTTCTCTGATAGTACTTCCAGGCTTCACATCATCGCTAGAGAGTATTTCAGAACTCTAATGATTTGGCTCCCTACAAATTATTCTGTCTGATTTCATTTGGGCCTTAACTGCAGCGAGCTGTGTATTGTCTATCTCATTCATCCTGTCAAACTTTCGGTCCCCTATTCTAAATCTGGGAACTTCCCTGGTGGCTCAGACAGGTAAAGAATCTGCCTGCATTGTGGGACACCTGGTTCAGTCCCTGGGTTGGGAAGATCTTCTGGAGAAGGGAATGGCAACCCACTCCAGTATTCTTGCCTGGAGAATACCCATGGACAGAGGAGTCTGGTGCGCTACAGTCCATGGGGTCGCAAAGAGTTAGACACTTCTCTGCACTTTCTGCTTTTCTGTACTTTCTTTTATCTTGTCTTCAAACATACATGAATCTTCTCTCTACTCGAAAAAGAACCTTAATTTGAACCTGCTGGCCCTTCTGGCCACTGTGCTATTTCTCTCCTTTCTTTCACAGCCAGACTTCAGTGATAACGGGACCATACTCACTGCTTTCTCTTTTTCATTCTTCATGAAACTTCTTAACCTTTCTCAGTTTTTAATCTCTTTCACTGCTCTGCTGCATTTAACGCTGCTGACCACCCCTTTGTTTGCAGAACAAATGGCAGTTGAAAGGGCAGCTATAATAGATCTATAATGAAGGTCAATACAAATGCAAGATAATCATTGTTATCGTTATTATTACTGAAACACTGGTCTTCATCCTGTGACCCAAGCATGTTTTATATTAATAGTATGGAAACTGTTACACTAAGTCAGTAAATTGGATTTTAACTGGTTAACCATGATACCTTGGGCAAATTACTTAACTGGTACAAGCTTCATTTTTTTCACCTGTGCATTAGAAATATCTCTGCCTGCCTCGTAAGTTGTTGTGAAGATTATATTAAGTAATTATATAAAGAAGTACCTTGAAAACTTTTTAATCATACAGTGTTTTTTTATTTTAATTATTTTTGTTATTACTTCTTGAATTGTCCCCCTCAGTATCTTTTCCTATCCTGAAAGTATGTTTTTCAAGACACATTTCATTGTTCTGAGATGTTCATCTTTCTCTTCATCATTCTCCCAGCTTTAACAGGCTCAATTGGATGAATTTGCATATCTGGTACCTTAAGCCTTTGCCTTCCTCTTGAGTATCAAGTCTGTGTTTTCAGTTGCCAGCTGAACAGTTTAGTCACCCATTTTCTTAATGCATGAGGCAGAATGAAGAATGCAAAGATATAACTTTCAGGGAGCATCCAGGCTGACAGAAATGTATATATACAAGGATGAAAGTAGCTAATGAGATTTAAAAAGTAAAAGTAAAATGGTAAATTTATAGTGGGAATATATAGGAGGTAGTTGGAAAACTGTCTCAGAGAAATAACAGAACTTAACTGAAATAAAATCAGGAGGAGGAAAAAAGACATCTCAAGAATAGCTAAGAACGTAAGCAAACAGTCACGGGAATGAGAAGGGTAGGATACAAGTGGCAGGTTCAGGGCAGAGGAACGCCAGAGCATGTGCGAAAGGGAAGAAAGTTGACAGTAAATTAGTTTAGTTCTAAAGATGTGCTGTTTGCCCCTCAAATGGGTGATATCTAAGAGCAAATTTCCTTTCCCTTTTTACCCATTTATTTCTGAAAAAATGAATTGCCTTTCCACCATTTCGTTAGATTGAAGCCTTATATAAGTCTTTGTAACTAGATGGTAAATTCGCTATGTCTGGCACATTCTTTGTACTCTTTGCTTACTTTTTTCTCCCACTACCTAGAATATTTTACTTCTCTTCAGCATCTTCTCTTCAGCTTTCAAATTATTCTTTTATTAGAATACTTTTCAGGACTCTCTTAGACTGAAATCTTATCGTCCTTTTCCAACATTTTCTAAAGCATCATTATATACTATTATGATTTGACAAATATATATATTTTGATTGTTACCCTGAACTGTTACTTAAATTTTACAGCATGATGTAACTTATCTCACGTTTGTTTTCCTCTGATTACATTAGAAGCCTTTGCCAAAGGAGAGACCATTTATCTTAACATATCTTTGTGTATTTCACATTGCCTCATTCAGCATTTACATGTAAATTAGGTCTTGGGCCTATTGTAAATTTTTTAAAAGGATTATTAAATTTATGAGTTACTTTCTGTTCCTGAAAATATTTTTGACTAAAAATTTTATCTCCCTAATTTATAATTTTTGTATATTTTGTATNTTACATGTAAATTAGGTCTTGGGCCTATTGTAAATTTTTTAAAAGGATTATTAAATTTATGAGTTACTTTCTGTTCCTGAAAATATTTTTGACTAAAAATTTTATCTCCCTAATTTATAATTTTTGTATATTTTGTATGATTGTGATTCTGTATCCTCTGCTCTATCTTGTATTTGAGATTATATTTTCTCCCAGTTGATCAGAAATAGAAACATTTGAATTAAATCAGAGTACTTCATAAGAAATCCATAAACACTGAAAATATTTACATAAATGTCTTCATTCCTTGTTCTCTGCCATAGAAAAATCTTAGATTTCTTTGGGATGTCTGAAATTTGGATTTTTCAAACACTTCATATGACTTTTGTAGGTGTTTTATTTCTTTGTAGGTATGGAAAAGTTGAAGCCACTCGCATATTGTTAGAGAAAGGAAAGTGCAATCCAAACCTTTTAAATGGACAGCTTAGTTCTCCTCTTCATTTTGCTGCTGGAGGAGGACATGCTGAAATAGTACAGATCCTCCTAAACCATCCAGAAATTGACAGAGTAAGTTATTTTCCAGGCTTTTTTTTTTTAACATACAAACAGTAAATAACTAGTAATGACACTTAAAATGTTTAGTTGTACACTTGAGAGGTCAGTTGAGAAATGAAAACAAATTTAACTTGCTATATAGAATAAATAATATGTATACACTTTGCATTTAAATTGTAATAGAATATACCTCACATAAAATATACCATTTTCGCCATTTTTAGATGTACAGATCAGTGGCATTAAGTACATTTACATTGTTTTACAACAATCACCACCATGTATCGCCCTAATGTACATAAAATTTAGCTTCCTTTCATTTTATATAAAGTGTTTCCTGTATTGCAGAGAGATTCTTTACCAACTGAGCTATCAGGGAAGCCCTTATATAAAGTGTTTTCTAAAAAATATCTTAAAGAAGGAAAAAGGTATTTTGGAATTTGTACTACCAGATTTGTAAGGGAAAAATAATAGCTTTAACGAGACCTTTGTTGAAAGAATTCAACAGAATTTTTGATAAACAATAGCCACAGTGACTAGTGCTTTGCATCTTTCCTCTTTGGTTGTTCATGTTTACTTAAAGTATACATGCACTAAGTATGCTTAATACCTACTTAACACTTGCCGGTAGTCTTTTTAATGAAATTTTGATTGACTGATATTTTCCCTTATTTGTATATTTGTGATGCCTTTTTTCTTTAACCTCTGATTCTTCCCTCACATTCCTAGCACATAACAGACCAACAGGGAAGATCGCCTTTAAATATTTGTGAAGAAAACAAACAAAATAATTGGGAAGAAGCTGCAAAATTGTTGAAGGAAGCCATTAACAAACCAGTAAGAATTAACTTCATAAATATTAGTTAGAGCCAAGCATTGTATTTAAGTTGATAAGTAATTTAAGGATCTGTGGTGAGAATGGAAGGATGACTGTATTGATGGCTACTTTTATAAAACCTCATGTTTAGACATCATAGATATTAAATTTGCTATCATCTCTAACATTTGGGCATTTATTCTTTCATATCAAAATAAAAGTTTGCATAAGTAAATCTTTCAGTCACTTAAAATTAATCTAATCCCCAATGTAATCTCTATACTTTATATGCTGATTACAAATTGTAACCAGTTCATTGAAGCATCTCTCTACTTAGGCCTTCTAAGTGAAGTGAAAGTGTTCATAGTTTAGTCATGTCCAACTCTTTGCAACTCCATGGACTTAGCCTATCAGGTTCTCCTCTGTCCATGGAATTCTCCAGACAAGAATACTGGAGCACGTAGCCACTCCCTTCCCCGGGGCATCCTCCCAACCCGGTGACTGAACCCAGTTCTCCTGCACTGCTGTCTTTACCGTCTGAGCCACCAGGGAAGCCCCTAGGCCTTCTAAGCAATATGTTATATTTGTAAATAATCATACATTGTTCAGTAATTTAATTACTTATCTAGTTCAGATTCATTTTCCTCCTTAAGATTAGTGAATGGGTTAAAATAAAAGAGTTACTAGTCTTTTATTTTGCCTATTCAGCTTGGCCTTTCCATCTACTTATATACAAAATAATTAGCAATGGCATTAAAATAGAGAATTAACAATTAGAAAAAACTTTGTTATGCCTCAAAGTTATAGTAACAATATACTGTTTTCAGTGTAAAAATTGTTTGAAAACTTGCAAACCAGATAAAAGAATTTGTACCAACTAATAAAGGATAAAAGTTTTATACCAACAGGATATAACCCATATGTCTGAGCCTTTTCAGACATTTCCATTAACTAGATAATATGTATTTGTTGAGTATTTCTGTAAATTTACCATCATGAAATGNCCTCACATTCCTAGCACATAACAGACCAACAGGGAAGATCGCCTTTAAATATTTGTGAAGAAAACAAACAAAATAATTGGGAAGAAGCTGCAAAATTGTTGAAGGAAGCCATTAACAAACCAGTAAGAATTAACTTCATAAATATTAGTTAGAGCCAAGCATTGTATTTAAGTTGATAAGTAATTTAAGGATCTGTGGTGAGAATGGAAGGATGACTGTATTGATGGCTACTTTTATAAAACCTCATGTTTAGACATCATAGATATTAAATTTGCTATCATCTCTAACATTTGGGCATTTATTCTTTCATATCAAAATAAAAGTTTGCATAAGTAAATCTTTCAGTCACTTAAAATTAATCTAATCCCCAATGTAATCTCTATACTTTATATGCTGATTACAAATTGTAACCAGTTCATTGAAGCATCTCTCTACTTAGGCCTTCTAAGTGAAGTGAAAGTGTTCATAGTTTAGTCATGTCCAACTCTTTGCAACTCCATGGACTTAGCCTATCAGGTTCTCCTCTGTCCATGGAATTCTCCAGACAAGAATACTGGAGCACGTAGCCACTCCCTTCCCCGGGGCATCCTCCCAACCCGGTGACTGAACCCAGTTCTCCTGCACTGCTGTCTTTACCGTCTGAGCCACCAGGGAAGCCCCTAGGCCTTCTAAGCAATATGTTATATTTGTAAATAATCATACATTGTTCAGTAATTTAATTACTTATCTAGTTCAGATTCATTTTCCTCCTTAAGATTAGTGAATGGGTTAAAATAAAAGAGTTACTAGTCTTTTATTTTGCCTATTCAGCTTGGCCTTTCCATCTACTTATATACAAAATAATTAGCAATGGCATTAAAATAGAGAATTAACAATTAGAAAAAACTTTGTTATGCCTCAAAGTTATAGTAACAATATACTGTTTTCAATGTAAAAATTGTTTGAAAACTTGCAAACCAGATAAAAGAATTTGTACCAACTAATAAAGGATAAAAGTTTTATACCAACAGGATATAACCCATATGTCTGAGCCTTTTCAGACATTTCCATTAACTAGATAATATGTATTTGTTGAGTATTTCTGTAAATTTACCATCATGAAATGCTGAAAGTGATGTGATAAATAATAAATACATGATCTCTGTCTTAAAGGGAAATTTCACACATTCATACACATTTTTGTCAAAACATTATTCCCTGAGTACAGGACAAAAGCAAGGAAATAGATAAGCAGTACAGGCACCCTTATATTAACTTCATTGCAATTTACTTTCTAATTGTATAGTTAAAAACACATTTTTATTTCTCATATAATCTTTAAATCTGGATGTATAAAATAAAAGGAATTAGGTACTTTTACCTAAAATGAACTGTTCTGGAAGTTGTTTAGAGGCATCAGTTACTTCCTATAACAATAAAAATGAATTGATAATATCATTTCTCTCTGATTTTCTGAACTGGAAGAAAGAAACTGGCTCAAGGTCCATTGTTCATAACTTTTATCTGCAAAGTCCTTTATCACAGATTCCTCTTGGGATAAATTATTGCTGGTACACATTTCTACATTGTAATTTGTGGCCCACTAAACTCATGAGGTAGTTAACTAACACCAGATTTAGTTAACCAAGTCTATATCCCCCGTTGTATTTACATTGTACATTAATAGCTTTAAAGTATCCTCTCAGAAGATTTTGAAGTTGAATGTTTTTTTAAAAACCATTTGCCTTCGTTTCTCAAACTTATTTGACCATGGAATATTCAGAAGAAATTTCATGTTTAAAAATATAAATAATGGAAGTAAATTTTAAAAAAATTTACCAGAAGTGGTTAGGATTCTAAGCTTACAGTGCAGGGGGCACAGATTTGATCCCTTATTGGGCCACAAAGATTGCAAGCTGTGCAGCAAGGCAAAAATAGAAAAAATAAAATATTGCCAGAAGATTCTCACTTAAAGTAGTTTTTCTGATATTTTCCATATTAGAAATCTATAATAAAGCAGATGAAGTTAAAATTAAAGCATTTTAGGGGGTTGGATGTATAATTTCTACCCAGGTTGCATAATTTATTTTCATTCTTTGTCCTAGTATGAAAAAGTTCGTATATACAGAATGGACGGATCATACCGCTCTGTTGAACTGAAGCATGGAAATAATACCACAGTGCAGCAGATAATGGAAGGAATGCGTCTCTCTCAAGAAACACAGCAATATTTCACTATTTGGATCTGTTCAGAAAACCTCAGTAAGAAACTTGTTATTCTGATGTATAAACCTCATTATTCCTTTCTGCGAGTGAGTTGGTAAATTGAAGTGTAGCATCAATTATTATTGACTTTTAAATTTTCAAATGATATAATCTTCTCTTTTACATAAATTATGTTCAAACTGCTGAAACAGATAAGCCTCTGCTTGCTCCTGGCCCCTCTTTATTCATACAATGTTGGGGGGTTTTTTACTAATTGTATTTATTTATTTATTTTTGGCTGTGCTGTTCTTCATTGCTGCGTGGGCTTTTTTCTGGTTGTGACAAGTGGGGCCTAGTCTCTCGCTGTGGCGAGAGGGCTTCTGATTGCAGTGCAGCAAGAGAACAGTGGCATCTGTTGTTAGGGAGCACAGGCCGTAGGGTGTGTGGGCTCTGGAGCAAAGGCTCAGGGGTTGTGGCGCACGGGCCTAGTTTTTCCCCAGCATCTGGGACAATCCCGGATCGGCCATCACACCCATGTCTCCTGCATTGGCAAGTGGATCCTTTACTACTGAGCCATCAGAGAAGCGCCATCCAATGTTTGAAGTGGTAAAAACCAAAATGTTTATTCTTTGGCAATGAAATTTGATTTGAATGCTGTTTAAATGCAGTTTAAATTTCATTTGAATGCTGTTTAAATGCATCCAACTTGCCTTTATTTTCAGTGCTCACCTCCTCTCAGAATAATACAGATATTCTTTTTCTTTATATTGGTTTTCTATCAGATCTTTTTATTGCAGTTCAGTTCAGTTGCTCAGTCATGTTCAACTCTTTTTNCACACACACACACACACACACACACACACACTTTCTCTAGCCATCTGTCCACTGATGACACTTAAGTTGTTTATCTTGGCCACTCTAAGTAACGTTTCAATGAAAAGGGATGCGCGTGTATCTTTCTGTGTTAGTGTTTTTGAATTCTTCAGTTAACTACCCGTTTCTACCCATTTTTACATGAATGATAGCATATTACATACCATACAAAAAATATTCTTCATCCTTTTGTATGGCTGCAAGGTATTTCAATGTAGAAATTTACTATAATTAATATTAACTCCCTATTGGTAATCATTTTGTTTTCAACCCCCATCCTCTGCTATTATAAATGAAATTGTTCATGTAGCCTAGTAATGTTATTTTAGATATTATATATATAGTGTGACTGGTCAAAAACAGCTGAAAAGATAAAAATCTACCTTAGTTTCCATGTTGAGGAGATGAAGTCCTTTTATATTCACACCTACATACACAGGGATGACTTTATGATTACTGGGGCTTGCCTTTGTAAATATCTGTCCTGTGAAAAAAGCCGCTCCATATGTAGGAATTTCCCAACAATTCTGTAAGAACATGCGCTGTAGGTGATGCATTTCTTTACTGACACCTTCACTTGTACTAAGATTCTAAAAACAAAGTAAAATAAGGAGATGTGAAAGGAGAATGTACCTTTAACAATCCAAACAGGTCAACTAAACAGTCTCTAAAATCAAGGCAAATCCAAAGAATAACATGTGTGACATTATCCCAAGGGCACTTTTTCTTCTGAGATCTTCTATTTAAAAAGAAAAATCAAGGTCTAAAAATAATGCTTATTTATTACATTTTAAGTGCATGGATAAAGATAGTGTATTATTTCATATTTTAAAAAAATCCCTAGCACTTACCACAGTACCAGCATACAGAAGGTAGTCAGTAAAAAATTCTATATTGTTAAAAATAAAGTATCTTGCTACTTTTTCTTTCAGATATGTGAACTATAACTTTTTAATTTCAGAAATATAAATTAATATACCTATGTTTAAAACATTAATAATACTAACAAAATTTCCACTAGGCTATGTCTTTTTATTTCTATTTAACAGCTTACCTTGTATTCATGAAGTATTCGGTTTGTCCAGTGAGGTGCCTTACTTTTCAATTTGGTAATNGATATGTGAACTATAACTTTTTAATTTCAGAAATATAAATTAATATACCTATGTTTAAAACATTAATAATACTAACAAAATTTCCACTAGGCTATGTCTTTTTATTTCTATTTAACAGCTTACCTTGTATTCATGAAGTATTCGGTTTGTCCAGTGAGGTGCCTTACTTTTCAATTTGGTAATAGGTACGATAGATTTGAGATTTTCTTCACTGTAAGCAAATATGCCAACAGTTTAAAAATAAATTATCTTTAGTAAAGTAATATAATCATTTAGATATAAATGGTTTTAAATGATTTTTGACCTGAAAAGTACTATACTTAAAATATCAGAGAACTCAACATTTTAAGCAAGAAGTCATGATCCCAACATTGCTCAGCTAGAGAAGTGTTTCTTCTTTCAGTAAGTACAAAATATTTTTGAATACTGAAACTACAATAAACAAACTTTAGATGTGCTAAAACTTCAGTGTTTTCTCACAACATGAAACATGAACTAGTTTTTGGGTGGGATTCTGAAATGTGTCTGCCTTATAATTTTTTTTTTTTTTTTACTACTTATCTAAGTAAGGTTTTAGTGAACTTACTTAAACATACAGTAAAGAAAGACAAGTATAAGGCATATCACACTATATTCAAATATAAGAAAAATAACCTTGGAGAGAATATAACTTAAAAGAATGCATTACTATAGGTTTTCTTCTCATTCCATGCCTTATATTATTTAATTCCAAACCAGTGTCTAAATAGTTCTTAATAACAAATTTCTAAACTTCCTTAGTAAGCTGAATCTTGGCCATAGCACAAGACCATGAATTATATTAAATACTTACTTTAGGAAACCTTGCTTGTGTTTCTTACTCTCGTAATTTCCATACACTATCTGCAACAGTAGACTTGCCAACGTTATCAGTTTAGCATCAGGAGCTGTATAAAAGCCCTTCAATAAATTATATCTGGCTTCATCAAAGAGAATAAGAATAGCTAGTGGGTCTTCAATCTTAAAGGAGAAAATATAGTATGGTTATTAGGCCACAATTTCCTGTTATAAATGTACAACTTGTCACTAACATGAAAAAGCAAAAGCTATGTAACTGCATATAAATAAGCTGGTTTTGCTTTAGAGCAGAGGTTGACAAGTCTTTTCTATTAAAGACCAGACAGTATTATTTTAAGCTTTGTGAGTCATGAAGTCTCTAATAGTGACTCAACTCTTCTAGTTTAGCACAAAAGCAGCTGTAGACAATACATCTACAAATGTCAGAGTTCTACTAAAACTTTTTATACTGATTCTGAAATTTGAGTTTCATGAAATGTTCACATGATATGAAATTCTTCTGAATTTTTCAACCGTTAATAGCTTACAGGATATACAAAAATAGGCAACAGTTCAGATATGGTAATAGGCCAGTTTGCTAACCTCTGACTCAAGTCCGGTAAAATTATCATCAGTTTATGGATATGAGTGTGAGTAATTTCTAGTACAATTTTACTTAAATTCTCTATATTCCTCAAACATCCTTCTATATTTTATGCTTCACACAACATAGTAGTGAATCACAAAGAAGATGAAAGGAAGTATTGTCAATTCCCAGAAGGATACATGAAGTTTGAAAAGAGCTTAACAGTTTTTATTTGATAAATAACATGAAAGGAGAGCATACTTTTTTAAGTTTTAAAAACTAAAGTTTCCCTTTATCTGATAAGATTAAAAAAGACTGAAAAATGCTACCCTACAGAATACACTTATACCTGGACTAATATGATCACCAATTACAGAGATTCTAAATAAATACTTGAGTATTTCTATATATGATTCAAAATGACCCAAATTCCTTACAGTAAAAAGTTGTCTTGCTAACTAAAATAGCACTCTACACAATATTTAAAAAATCGAAATAGAATTTCATGGAGGCAAGCAAAGAGGTAACAAATACAAAGCATGAAGGTTGACTAGCTTCTTCATTTGAGCGTTTTAAGAGACTGAGAAACTGGGGGGAAATCTGAATATGGGTCTGAATTAGATATTATTGTGGAAATATTAATTTTATTAGGTTGATAGTGGTACTGTAGTATGTATAGTACATCCTTGTTCTTAGAATATGATGTTAAAATATTTAAGGATTAAGTACCATGATGCCTGCAATTCAATTTTAAACGATTTACAAAGAAAAGAGAGGAAAGGTGAAGCANTAATTTTATTAGGTTGATAGTGGTACTGTAGTATGTATAGTACATCCTTGTTCTTAGAATATGATGTTAAAATATTTAAGGATTAAGTACCATGATGCCTGCAATTCAATTTTAAACGATTTACAAAGAAAAGAGAGGAAAGGTGAAGCAAATACAGTACAATGTTAACAATTAGTGAATTTAATGAATGATATATGGTATAAATTTCATTACTTTTTCAACTTTCCTATGGGTTTTTAATTTCTGAAACTAAATGTTGGAGAAAAGTGAAAGAAAACATTTTTCTAGTAAAAAACCGACTTAGTGAATTTGAAGAACTTGAGTAGAGAATAGTTATATTTTCTAATAGTGTATTCAGGGAGTATTAGTCAACAACTGTTCTTTTTAAATGAAAGTAGGCTCTTCTTATCCTAAAAGAATAATCCTAACCAAAAAAATGCAATTCTTCTATCTTTCAGATGGTAAAAACAGGAATTTCTCAATTACACAAGAAGTGAAAGAACGTAACCACTTTACCAGATGATGATATTCTGATTCACTGTAAGTACTCATTAAACCTTGCTTCTTTTTCACGTGAACCTACTTTACCTAAGTTGTAGTATAAAATGCAATTAATTTAATGTCCAAGTACTATCATTATTATTACTCTTTCTCTACCAGCCAACTTTGAAAATATTATTTAAGTGGAGAAGGAAGACAAGCTGAGTATACTTAGATTACTTGCAGATTTCATAGCTCTATCACATTTTTTTTAACAAAAATTGCCACTTTACCTATGTTTTAAGTGTAGAATTTACCGGCATTCATTACATTCATAATGCTGTGAACCATCACCACTATTTTCACATTTCAACATCTAAACAGAAATTCTGTAACCAGTAAGTCCTCATTCTCTTTGCATCACACCTGTGGTAATCTCTAACATACTTTCTGTTTATAAATTTGCCTGTTCTAGATATTTATTTAATGTAAGTAAAAGCAAACAGTTTTTCCTTTTGTGTCTGGCTTATTTCACCTAACATATTTTCAAGGTCCATCCGTGTTATGACGTTTCAGAACTTCATTCCTTTTTATGGATGAATAAGGAACCATTGTATGTATATACTACATTTTCTTTATCCATTGATCTGTTGATGAACACAGCCTGTGTCCACCTTTTTGGTTATTATGAATATTGCTGATAAGAATACTGGAATACAAATATTTGAGCTCTTGTTTTCTTTTAGATATGCACCTAGGAGTGGAATTGCTGGATCAAATAGTAATTCTGTGTTTACTGTTTTTAAAAACTATTCAACTATTTTCCACAGAGGCCACACCATTTTATATTACTATCCACAGCATACAAAGGTTCTATTTTCTCTATTTCCTCAACCCTCAATTTTTTCCTTTATAAACTGTTAATATTACAACCATCCTAGTAGGTGTGGATTCTTATTGTGTTTTGCTTTGCATTTCCTTAATGCCTAATGATCTTGAACACCTCATGTGCTTGTTAGCCACTTGTGTATCTTTACTGGAGAAATGTTAAGTCCTTTACCCAATTTAATTGAGTTGTCTTTTTGTTGCTGAGTTGTAGGGGTTCCTTTTATATTCTGAGTAGTAAACATTCAACATTCAGAAAACTAAGATCATAGCATCCAGTCCCATCACTTCATGGCAAGTAGATGGGGAAACAATGGAAACAGTTGAGAGGCTTTATTTTGGAGGGCTACAAAATCAATGCAGTTGGTGACTGCAGCCATGAAATTAAAAGACATTTGTTCCTTGGAAGAAAAGCTATGACCAACCTAGACAGCGTATTAAAAAGCAGAGATATTACTTTACCAACAAAGGTCCATCTAGCCAAAGCTATGGTTTTTCCAGTAGTCATGTATGGATGTGAGAGTTGGACTATAAAGCAAGCTGAGCGCCGAAGAATTGATGCTTTTGAACAGTGGTGTTGGAGAAGACTCTTGAGAGTCCCTTGGATTGCAAGGAGATCCAACCAGTCCATCCTAAAGGAGATCAGTTCTGAATATTCATTGGAAAGACTGATGNTTAAAAAGCAGAGATATTACTTTACCAACAAAGGTCCATCTAGCCAAAGCTATGGTTTTTCCAGTAGTCATGTATGGATGTGAGAGTTGGACTATAAAGCAAGCTGAGCGCCGAAGAATTGATGCTTTTGAACAGTGGTGTTGGAGAAGACTCTTGAGAGTCCCTTGGATTGCAAGGAGATCCAACCAGTCCATCCTAAAGGAGATCAGTTCTGAATATTCATTGGAAAGACTGATGTTGAAGCTGAAACTCCAATACTTTGGCCACCTGATATGAAGAGCTGACTCATTGGAAAAGACCCTGATTCTGGGAAAGATTGAAGGCGGGAGGAGAAGGGGATGACAGAGGATGAGATGGTTGGATGGCTTCACTGACACTATGGACATGAGTTTGAGTAAACTCCAGAAGCTGGTGAAGGACAGGGAGGCCTGAAGTGCTGCAGTCCATGGGGTTGCAGAGTTGGACATGACCGAGTGACTGAAGTGAAATAAACTGAAACACTTATCATATATATGATTTGCAAGTATCTTCTTCTATTATCTAGCTTATCTTTTCTCTTTAATGATAATGTTTTTTGATTTACAAATGATTTTAATTTTGATGAAGTCCAATTTATCTATTTTTCCTTTTGTTACTCATGTATTTGGTGTCATATCTATAGCTCCATGGCCAATTCTAAGGTCATAAAGATTACACATATATTTTGTCCTAAGAATTTTATGGTTTTGGCTTTTATATTTAGGTTATTGAGACACTGAGTTAATTTTTGATGCAGAGTGAGATCAGAGTCCAATTTGATACTTTTACATGTGAATTTCCAGTTGCCCTAGCATCATCTGTTGAAGAAACTACTCTTTCTTCATTGAATTCACTTGGCATCCTTGTCAAAAATTAGTTGGTATGGTATATGGAGTTATTTGAGGACTCTCAACTCTATTCCATTCTCAATTCTATCCTTATACCAGTACCGAATTGTTTGGATTAATGTAGCTTTGTACTAAGAAATTGGGAAATGTGAATCCCTTCACTTTATTCTTGTAGTTTTCAATGTATAAGTCTTGCATCTCTTTTATTAAATTTATTCCTAGGTATTTTATCCTCATAGAAGTTATTCCAAAGGATTTCTTAATTTCCTTTTTTTTTGAGTGTCTGTGGCTGGTTATAGAAACAATTGATTTTCATGTGTTGAGCATGTACCCTACAACTCTGCTGAATCCATTTATTTTTTTATTTTTTATTTTTTTTAATCCATTTATTAGCTCTAGCAGTTTTTGTGTAGATTCTTTGGAATTCCCTATATATAGGATCATTTCATTTTTATCAACAGAGACAGTTTAACTTTTGCCTTTTCTATCTGGATGTCCTTTTTTTCTTTCTTTACTTTTTGGTGCTTCTGGGGAGAGTGTGACCAACTACTTTCGTTAGAACTTCTTGTCCTGTGTTAAACAGCAGTGGTGAAAGCAGGCATCCTTGTCTTGTCCCTGATCTTAGGAGGAAAGTTTTCAGTCTTCCACCATTGAGTATGTTATCTGTGG
Organism: Neotragus pygmaeus; assembly: GCA_006410875.1. NCBI lineage: Eukaryota > Metazoa > Chordata > Mammalia > Artiodactyla > Bovidae > Neotragus > Neotragus pygmaeus. The sequence goes on from SJYV01004776.1 coordinate 27,523, forward strand.
GTTTTTTATAAATGCCATTTATAGGATTGAGGAAGCTCCCCTCCTAGTTTTCTGAGAGTCCTATCAAGAAAAGCTATTGGATTTTGTCAAATGTCTTTTTTACCTTAAGTTGGATAATATAAGATAGACAATATGAATAGTCAGACATAAAATATTTACCAAGTTTCGACAAGATCACTGATATTTTCACATGTTGAAATGTGCTTAACCTTATGTGTTTAGTATTTCCTTGAATAAAAGAATGAGGAAATGCATTGTCTATTTTCTTCACCAAATTTATGAGATCTCAGAACTTTTCTTTTCCCCAGTTTTCAAAGCTACCACTGTATTTAGACTATCACCTAGTTTAACTTGTAATATATCCCTTAGGTTTTTTCCTTGTCTGGTCATCCTTCAGATGGCATTATTTCACTTCTAACATTTATAGTAATTCAAATCCAGACATACTTATTTAGGACAGACTTTTTTTTTAATCATGTAAATTCCATTCTCATTTTTTACTATATATATAGTTCTCTGTTGAATCCAAAGAATAGCTACATACTGACTACTTTTTAATGTCCCCTTTGTAAGTATAATCTTCTGTATCTATAATTTTTTTTTTTTTAGTTCTCTCTCTTCTCTTTTAGGATGGAATCTTGATTTCTTTTGTATTCTAAGACAATGGAGGTGGAAATGGAAAAACCAACCAGGGGCTTTGTAAGTAGACTGACTCAAACTCTCTACCACTTACAATAGGGATGTGAGGATTGAACAGAAAAACAGAAATGAACCCTCCTGTAAAGGAAGAGCACAATGTTTGCCTCTGGTGCGTAAAACAGTAACTCAGCAGATTCTGAACATAAATGACTACAAAAAAGATTTCTGAGCAAACCTTTTTCTCAACTTCCAAAGGAAGTCTCACATCTCTTCTTAGGAAAAGCTGTGGTGTTTCCCTTTGGGGATCCAAATTAGTCAATTCAGCAAGTATTTCTGGCCAGTCACGAACATGTTGCAATGGTTTATGATAAGGCTTGAGTTGAAGGCCTGAAAAACATCTTTCCCTTAATAAATGATAATGTAAAAATGAACTAATTACATCAACACATAGAAACTTTTCATTAAATTCTGTACCTAAGTATTGAACACACACAAATTGAAGGTCTAAAGTTAAATCAATATTGATTTTCATCAATATTATGCCCAATTTGAGGTTAACTGTTTTTTAAGAATGTAAGAATTATGAAAATAATTCTGGAAATGAATTAAAATTTATCAAATGAATTTAAGATCCTTAATTTCATGATAGCCTATTTAATTATGATAAAATCAGTAAAAATTTGGTGTTTAAAAATATACAGTTAAATCACTAGAAAACAAATCACAACCACTTCAATGAAATCCCTTATGTGTTTGCAATACTTTGATTGAGAGACCAAATCTGTGGTGACATTAGGCTGAGTTTAAATAAAAA
>SJYV01004779.1:0-35696 GCA_006410875.1 Neotragus pygmaeus
AGAGTCCCTTGGACTGCAAGGAGATCCAACCAGTCCATCCTAAAAGATATCAGTCCTGGGTGTTCATTGAAAGGACTGATGTTGAAGCTGAAACTCCAAACTTTGGCCACCTAATGCGAAGAGCTTACTCACTGGAAAGGACCCTGATGCTGGGAAAGATTGAGGGTGGGAGGAGAAGGGGATGAGAGAGGATGAGATGGCTGGATGGCATCACCGACTCAATGGACATGGGTTAAGGTGGACTCTGGGAGTTGGTGATGGACAGAGAGGCCTGGCATGCTGCAGTTCATGGGGTCACAAAAAGTCAGACACGACTGAGCGACTGGACTGAACTGAACTGAACTGTTCCTGAATAAAGGAAAAACAGAAGGCAGGAAGATAAACCAAATCTGCACCTTTCCCTAAGTGTTCCTTCTCTTGGAGGAGAGAAGGATTTGTACCATTTGGCTGGAGGTGCGTCTTGGGCTGTTTAGGGAAGGGCAGTTAATGAAAAGGCAACAAAGCTCAGTCAGTTAGGAACCAGCCTGTTTCTGCAGCTGCCTTCAGAGTGAGTAAGGAGGCGGCTTGCCTGGTGCTGGTGAGCGGACATGGAGGCACCTTGCGTGGCCTTTGCCACCAGGCGGAAACAGTTCAGACCTCTCACTCCCTAACCCCCACCCCATTTCTCCAAGTGGTTTGACTCAAGCCAGAATCACCTCCCAACAGCAACTGTGCTCCAGGAGAAAGCAGCTCAGGAGGGGGTGTGCACTCCCCTGCATGAGTGTCCCGGTCCATACCACAGGAATTTGTGAGAGCCTCTAATAAAAATGGGCATAAATAGAGGTGTGAGCTTCCTTTACATCCCTTCGCTGCAACTCAGACCCTTTGCTGTCACCCTTTTAGGCTCTGAACAGGACCGGCAAATTGGGTATCTGATCTCTGAATAGTCATTTTGGGTCCCCACCCCATTTTTTTCTTTCTTGTTCAAACAGGTAAAAAACAAGGAGTCCCTGAAAATCGCAACAAAGGTAACCTTTCCACTCACTCATTTACCATCTCTACCTGCCCACACTCAAACCAGACCTTTCCAGGCCATTTGCCTTCCCCCTGTTCCTCTCCATAAATCTGTTATCTCCTCCTGTGGCCCAGATGCCTCATCCTGAGGATGGTGCAGAGATCTGGGGGTGGTCCCAAGCTGCTGCTGCTGCTAAGTCCCAAGCTGCCAAACCCAATCTAAGGTGGGACGCAGCACCCTCTGCTGTTAGCTCAAGGGGCCTTCTGTGAAGATTTCTCTCAGGAAGCCTGTGCGGTGATCTGCTCTTCCCAGGGTGCTGACCTCCTTGCTTCATTGTCCTTGGCCAGAGTTAAAGAGCAAGGATCGTTAGTCTCTGGGTTGGAAGTCTGCAGGGTCCTTATGGGGGAAGGGTTTGGGATGGGCCGTCCCTGCACCCTCTTCTTCCTCTTTTGGTGCCGTCTTCCCATCTAGATCCCTTCACAGCTAGTATTCTCTGGGGTGCAGAGAGCCCTTTCTCTGTAACCTCTGTCCCCACTTCCTTGTTGTCTCCACAGTCTGTTTTCTTCTTCCTAATCTGATGTGTGTTTCTTTTTTGGTGGCTGTGTCTACATCCTGTCTCTGTCTCATTTGTGAGTCTGACAGCAGAGACACTCTCTCAGGAAGGGCGCCTAAGCAAAGGAGCAGAGCTCTGCAGGGTGAAGCTGGGGATACTGGGGGCCAGCAGGAACTGCTCTCTTGAGACGGCTCCTGGAGCCTTTTTTCCTTTCATAACCCACATCATAGTGGATTTTAGAAATAAAGACATCACGTTGGAAAACCAGGACTCAACAAAAGTTATTCTTAAATTTCAGATCTCTTTAACTCTTCTTTTTAAAGCAAAATGGATTTCTATGTCTGTCTATATCCCTGCCTTCTCTTGTTCCAGAGAGTCCCTCATACCAACTTCTTCCCTTAGGGAAAGGTACTCTGTACCTCCCTACCTTCATCAGACAGGGGAGAAAGGAGATTTCCTTCCCCTATTGCTCAACTAATATAAGAGGGAACTGGAAAATACCCTGTGTCTGAGGTCTGGGTTTCTTCCATGAAAATCTGTATCTATGTGGGGCGGGGGGGGCTTTTAAAGAGCCAACTAAGACCCTAATGTGTTTCCCATGTGGCTCAGTGATAAAGAAACTGCCTGCCAATGCAGGAGATGCAGGTTTGATCCCTGGGTCGGGAAAATCTCCTGGAAAGTGAAATGGCAACCCACTCCAGCATTCTTGCCTGGGAAATCCCATGGACAGAGGATCCTGGTGGGCTATAGTCCATGCGGTCACAAAAGAGTTGGACACGACTGAGCAACTAAACAACAAGACCCTTATGCTCTAGGAACATTTCCCAACCTTCCCCTTCAGCCCCTTTCTGCAGTAAAGATTCACTGTTCTAAGCACTGGATTCCAGGAAGGATGGCTGTTGGGAATAGTGCTGAGTGGCAGGACAGATCCTCTGGAGAGAATAGACCTGGCTCAGGGCTCTGAGACAGCGCCAGGAAGCCGCCGCTGAAGAGAAGAGCCATCCATTTCGCCTCCAGTTGTTAAGACACCATTTCCAAGGCCCTAAGAGAAGGTCAAGCTCCCTGGCATGGGGTGAGGGAGGTCAGATCTGATGCCAGAGGTCCAAGGTGTGTTCCAGAAACAGACAAAGGGGCGTGTTAGTTTCCCCTTGCTACTACTCAGGGCTGCTGCCTTGCCTGCTGACCTGTCCTTTTTGTGTGTGCACCCTAGCAAAGACACAAGATGGAGTGGCNTCCTTCCCCTATTGCTCAACTAATATAAGAGGGAACTGGAAAATACCCTGTGTCTGAGGTCTGGGTTTCTTCCATGAAAATCTGTATCTATGTGGGGGGGGGGGGGCTTTTAAAGAGCCAACTAAGACCCTAATGTGTTTCCCATGTGGCTCAGTGATAAAGAAACTGCCTGCCAATGCAGGAGATGCAGGTTTGATCCCTGGGTCGGGAAAATCTCCTGGAAAGTGAAATGGCAACCCACTCCAGCATTCTTGCCTGGGAAATCCCATGGACAGAGGATCCTGGTGGGCTATAGTCCATGCGGTCACAAAAGAGTTGGACACGACTGAGCAACTAAACAACAAGACCCTTATGCTCTAGGAACATTTCCCAACCTTCCCCTTCAGCCCCTTTCTGCAGTAAAGATTCACTGTTCTAAGCACTGGATTCCAGGAAGGATGGCTGTTGGGAATAGTGCTGAGTGGCAGGACAGATCCTCTGGAGAGAATAGACCTGGCTCAGGGCTCTGAGACAGCGCCAGGAAGCCGCCGCTGAAGAGAAGAGCCATCCATTTCGCCTCCAGTTGTTAAGACACCATTTCCAAGGCCCTAAGAGAAGGTCAAGCTCCCTGGCGTGGGGTGAGGGAGGTCAGATCTGATGCCAGAGGTCCAAGGTGTGTTCCAGAAACAGACAAAGGGGCGTGTTAGTTTCCCCTTGCTACTACTCAGGGCTGCTGCCTTGCCTGCTGACCTGTCCTTTTTGTGTGTGCACCCTAGCAAAGACACAAGATGGAGTGGCCTTGGAAATCCAGCCACTCAACAGCCAGGAGGGGATCGACAGTGAGGAAAAGGAGAAGAAGGCCGCCAAGCTGCCCAAAAAGGAAAAGTCCGTGCTGCAGGGCAAGCTGACCCGCCTGGCCGTCCAGATTGGGAAAGCTGGTGAGTAGGTGGGGCCTTCAGTGTGTCCGTCAGTCTCCTCTGGGTCCTCGCCACTTTGATTACCTCCTTTCTTTACCACCCAGGTCTGGCAGGAAGGAGCCAAAAATTCCAAGCCGCTGGTGCAGTTCAAGAATCTGTGTCCTCCCTGTGACTGTTGGACCCTTGTCTTTAGCGGAGAGACATATCTTCCTATTTAGAGTTAAAGTCCCAAAACAAATGGGAGATTAACATTAGCAAGAAGGAAGACTTTAATTAACTACTCACCTGCTCAAGTATTGGCTTGAAAATCCCTGAAGAGTAGAGAAGCCTGCTGTTGGCTGGGAGCAATTCTCTAGCATAGGAATGGCCAGGCACAGAGCAATCAGTTGAAAATGGGGACTGAAAGGCAAAGGAAGACAATGATTAAAGAGGTGCTTTGCAGAGCAAAGGTTACTAAAGGTACTCCTGTGCATCATGAGAGGAAACAGCTTCTCCATGCCTGACTCTGGAGAGGGTGATGAGGAGGGTGCAGGGAGGGACGGAGCTGGAAAAGGCACTGAAAGGAAGATTGCTCCCTCAGCAGGTATCCCTCCAAGCAGTCTTCTCCCGCTGTTGACTTCCTGACCCCACCTCTGTGTTCACTGCAGAGTCTAGCCCAATGCATCTCTCCGTGTACTGTTCACCTGGGACCTTGTTAGGGTGCAGATTCTGACTCAAGCAGTCTGGGTGGGACCTGTGTTCCTAACAAGCCCCTGGGTGGGCCCCGCGCTGCTGCTCTGCTGAGCACAGAATGAGAAGCAGGAGCCTGTGGCGATCCACGTGAGCCTTCCAGCTCTCGGTCCCATCAGCCTGTTGCAAGTGGTTGGTCACCGCACGTGGCCGGTGGCTCCCTATTGGACAGTGCAGACAGAACATTTTGAGCATCACAGAGTTTACACAGCGTCAGCCTGGCCCAGTCATTCAGCTCCAGTACCCAGCTAATTTTGACCACCCTGAAACCCCTTGCAAAGAGACAATAGATGAACAAGAAAAATTGAAGTATGAAATCCAATCATTGAGCCTGGCACACAGTTTTGAAGCATTAAACACTTCCTGCCTAAGACTTCCTGCTGGGCTCCTAACCCCCACCTTATTCTTCAGGGAGAACAGGCCACTGAGGGCTGTCGCTGGTCTCTGTGTACTTCCCATGTGAAGCGAGGCCAAGGACCAGAAGGAAGCAAGGGAGTGCACTACCCTGAGAGTGACGGCCTTCCTGAAGTTTGCACCCTCGCTCGGTGCCTTGCTTGTCCTGACCCTGAATATGCCTTCACTGAAATAGTCACCTCTAGCCTTGCTCAGATTTCCCTGAACCACTGGTCCCTCGGGAAAACCACAGATAGGAGTCAGAAAGCAGAGCTCTTCCCAGATCCTGTGCCACAGGTAGACACAGGTGCCCGAGTGTTGCTCCCCCAGCTCTGAGAGTAGCCAGGCAATGCGTGCGGCAGCCGGGCCCCCAGGCCAGTTGCTTGCTGACCCAGAGCTTGTTCTTCCACCGTAGGATGTGTAGGGTGAGCCGCTGCCGCAGTTTGCTGGAGACCTTCCCAGTTTAGCGCTGAAGGGCCCACAGCGCCGGAGACTGCGCGGTCTCTCGGGCAGGCCAGGGGGGTTGGTCGCCCTCTGGCGTGCCACACCAGCACCTCCCTGTGCCTTCACCTCCCCAGGAGAGAGGAGGATAGTAGCAGTGTCTCTCTCACAGCTGTTGTGAGGGTTCACGAGTCTCTGCCTGGAAGTGTGTGCCTGGCTCATGGTAAGCGCGGCCCGAACAGTCACCACTGTTGTCGCCTTCTGTCTGCGCCACATCAGGAGAAAGGCTGGGCGGCACTCTTCTGAGGGCTAGTTACGTGGGTGGTGTGCTAACACCACAGGGCATCACTGTGGACACATTGCGAATTGCCTGGCATTCTCAGTCCACTAGAGAAAAAGCCAGTAAACTGCTAGGAAAGAGGTAACAGTGGTCACTGCGTCATGATTTGTGGGAAGATAGTCGCTCTGAGATAGAATCTTAAAATGCTGCTTTTGGAAAACTGTACCGACCCCCTTATTTGAGAGGGGTCAAGACCAGTCCAAAGCCATGAGTCAAGTTGGTACAGCACCAAAACTAATACCCATGTCTTTAGAATGCAAAATCATGTCTTTGGCCTACACCATAATGTACAAGTACCAGAGACTAGCTAGGGCCTTGGGATATGACCAGATAGATATCCGTCTCCAGTTAGGGCCCTAGGAATGCCCTCAAACCTGGGTTCACGTGCTTTGTTTCCTGGACAGGTCTGATCATGTCTGCAATCACAGTTCTCATCCTGATCCTGTACTTTGTGATTGACAACTTTGTGATCCAGCGCAGACCGTGGCTGGCCGAGTGTACCCCCATCTACGTCCAATACTTTGTCAAGTTCTTCATCATCGGCGTCACGGTGCTGGTGGTGGCTGTGCCTGAGGGGCTGCCCCTGGCCGTCACCATCTCACTGGCTTACTCCGTGAAGGTGAGGCCGGGGTGAGGCTCTGCTCCTTGAGAACACAGACCAGAGGGAAGGGCGCCAAGCAGCTCTGCTGAAAGGACGGCCACTTTGTCCGCTGGCACTTTAGAAGGACCACCTGGATCAGTTGCGTCAACGTTTACCTAACCCAGTCGCATCTTAAGAGGGTTTACAAAAATGGTATCTTGCATTTTTGTATGGGAGCAGAAAATGAAATGCGGAGAGTTGCTGGCTAGCAAATGGCCTTTGGTCTGTGTTTTGGAGAGCTCAGCTGGCCCCTCTGCAGTCTCCTCTGTTCTCCTTTGTAGAAAATGATGAAAGACAATAACCTGGTGCGGCACTTGGACGCTTGCGAGACCATGGGCAACGCCACAGCCATCTGCTCGGACAAGACGGGCACGCTGACCATGAACCGCATGAGTGTGGTGCAGGCTTACATTGGAGACACTCATTACCGTCAGATCCCAAGCCCTGATGACCTTGTGCCCAAGGTCCTGGACCTCATTGTCAATGGCATCTCCATCAATAGTGCCTACACCTCTAAGATTCTGGTAAGCTCTTCTTTTGCCAGGACACTTAAAATGGGTAGCTGGAAGGAACCATTGATTTTTCTCCTGTTTATTGTGCCTGAATTGCCATCCCAGTCCCCATTTCCCACTCCCCAGTGAACGTGTTTGGGGTGCGACTAGGGAATAATCCGTGGAAGTAGATTGGGAGATGGGGTGGGGGAGTGAGGCAGGTAGGAAGCTATGGCTGTGAAATCACCATGGAAAGGCAGTATCTCTGAAAAGAGGCCTCATGCTGGTGGCAGAATTCAGCTTATCACGAGTAAATCCCTTCATTTCTGGAAGCTAAGAGAGATCTGTTAGAGGCACCAGCACCAGCCACACGGCGTCTAAAAAGACCCCAGGCCCCGGGTGGCTCTGGGCCAGGTCACCAGGCCCGCGCCCCGTGGGCCCAGGCACAAGTGCGAAAGCCTCCTGAGGGCGCCCTCCCTTGGCATCCCCTCGCCCAGCCAGCCCCCCGGTGCCTTTCTTTGCAGCCTCCAGAGAAGGAGGGCGGCCTGCCCCGGCAGGTGGGCAACAAGACCGAGTGCGCCCTGCTGGGCTTCGTCTCGGACCTGAAGCAGGATTACCACGCCGTGCGCAGCGAGGTGCCCGAGGAGAAGCTCTGCAAGGTGTACACCTTCAACTCGGTGCGCAAGTCCATGAGCACGGTCGTTGAGAAGCCGGGCGGCGGCTACCGCATGTACAGCAAGGGCGCCTCTGAGATCATCCTGCGCAAGTGAGCCCCCCAGCTTCTCCCCCAGGGGTCCTCCCCTCGGGGAGGTCTGGGTGTTGGCCCCATGCTGAGCCCCCCGGATAATAGCGGACCCTCCTTCCGGGTGGTAACATCATGACAAAATCTGAGCTTGGCTCTGGCCAAGCCGCGTGGTTATATACTTTGGAGACTATACTTAGGCTTCACAGCTCGAGGCTGTGACCTATGTGGATACAGGGCCAGTAGCTAAAAACCAGTTGCCCCAGCATGGGTTTAGCGCCACCATGGCTGACACTGTCATTGCCCACACCCTCTGCCCTGAGCCCTCTAGAGACTGGGGATTGAGAAGGTCTCTCTACCATTGAGAAGCTCAAAAGAGTAGGCAACCCACTAATGGCTCTTGGTGTTGCGTTCCCAGATGAGTAGGAGCAGATGACAGGGGAGAGCGACATGCTCTGCCCACCTACCAGCCGCCCCACCCTGGATACAGGGGCTCAGCTTTGGGTGATGAGCGGAGATTTACGGCCACACAGTCGTGTCTTTAGGAGTCATGCAGCGTGGCCGGTGTCTGTAACATGTCGAAGCACTCTAGGCGGGAGGTGGGGTGCTGTGTTCTGACTGTGCGCCTTCCCAGGTGCAATCGAATCCTGGACAAAAAGGGGGAGGCCGTGCCATTCAAGAATAAGGACCGAGACGAGATGGTCCGCACCGTCATCGAGCCCATGGCGTGTGAGGGGCTGCGGACTCTCTGCATCGCTTACCGGGATTTCAATGATGGAGAGCCCCTGTGGGACAATGAGAGTGAGATCCTCACTGAGCTGACCTGTATTGCAGTGGTGGGCATCGAGGACCCTGTGCGCCCGGAGGTGAGGCTCTGACTTGGGAACATGGCTGGGAAGCATGAAGGGGAGTCTTCCAGCGGCCACAGCCCCTGCACTGGCCTGCTGTGACCTAATGAGCAGCCGTGCGGGAGTCACGGGAACTGCGTTACCAGCTCTGTTTCTAGCTGTGACTTAGGAAACTTAGGCAAGCCACCTAACTGCTTCTCATTTGCTGGGATAGATGTTTCTGTGCTTCCTGCCTCATAGAACTACTGTAGCTTACTGAACCAATACACAGTGGCAGTCCCACTTCCTGTGGTTCGTGCCGTCTGTGGGGTGAGAAGCATAGGCTTTACTGGGCTAATAAGAACAGTTTGGCACTTAAGAATAGTAGGAGATGGAATTAACTGAGACACCAGCTTGGGCTCTAGTCACGTCCCTTCAATCAGCTCATCTTGTCAGGCACCCGTAGAACAGCTCCACACACGCTCAACTTGGAGGCGTGACGGGGTGTCGTGCAGTCGGGAAACTTAACTGATGTGCTTGGAGCGTGTGCCAGGGGTGGAAGGTAGTCAAAGCTTCTGCTGGAAAGGAAGGCAGGGGTAAAATCTCAAGAGGTCCAGCGTGCCCTGCTGAGAGATCTAGACTATAAGTGAGAGAATAAGCTTTTACGCCTGGCCCCTGAGGCAGATCTCCCCTTCTACTCGTGGTGCATGCATTCATGCCAAGTCACTCGGTTGTGTCTGACTCTGCGCCCCCGTGGACTGGAGCCTGCCAGGCTCCTCTGTCCATGAGATTTTCCAGGCAAGAATTCTGGACTGGGCTGCCATGCCCTCCTCCAGGGAATCTTCCCGACCCAGGAATCAAACCTATGCCTCCTGCATTGGCAGGCGGGTTCTTTACCACTGGCGCCACCTGAGAAGCCCTCAACTCATGATGCAGTAAGGCAAATTCAAATGTGAGTTTCATGGGTAGGACAGAAGTAAGGAGGCACCAAGCAATGCACAGCTGGCCAGACTCGGCCTTTGCCACATGGTTCTACTTCCAGGGCGCCTCTCTCCTGTCCACAGTGAGGGACAACTGAGCAGGAGCCGATGGCCAGGCCTCGCCACCCCCACCTCTCCTTTCCGCTTGCTGCACTCTCCGCAGGTGCCAGAAGCAATTGCCAAATGCAAGCGAGCTGGCATCACCGTCAGGATGGTGACGGGGGACAACATCAACACAGCCCGTGCCATCGCCGTCAAGTGCGGCATCGTGACACCCGGGGACGACTTTCTGTGCTTAGAAGGCAAAGAATTCAATCGCCTCATCCGAAACGAGAAGGGCGAGGTGAGCTTCAGGTGGTGGGAACCCGAGCCTCCTTCACTAGGGGAAGGCTGATGCATGTGTCAGGCATCCCGGACAGGTGGGAGAAAGTAGATGGTTTTTAAATTAAAATCTATTCATAGTGAGATGTGCCTTTTACCAAAGCTGCTCAGACGGTAAAATTGGGAATTTTTTCTTCTCACTGTATTCACTCACAAGCTATCTTTGAGACTCACTCTTCACATCCCCCCGTTTTCTCCAGTCGGGGGATGGTCTTCCCTGATTTTCCTCTCCCCCACCCCTCCGGTGCCGCTGCCCTGTGACTGGCAGGGGCTCGGGGTGGTGACAGGGCATGATCTGGGTGTGGGAAGGCCACAGCTTCTGGTATAAGTAGAGATCGAAGCTAAGGCCACTACTTCAAGCAACAGTGAAGGGTCCCACCTTCCGTCATGGGTCTCAAAACTAGGGGGTTGGCTCCCAGGGAGGGAATCAGGAGGAAAAGGAGACAAGCAGGGCCTGGACGGTCAGCATCCGCGAACCCGCCCTCGGAGCCAAGCTGGCTGCTTCGCCTCCACTGGAGGCCAGGGTCATGCTCCTGGGGGGCCCTGGGACACCAGCTGCCCCAGGAGCTTGGTGCGTGTGGAGACTTTCCTGGCAGCTGCTCTGAGCTTGACTGACCCAGGTGTGTCTGCTACTGCAGGTCGAGCAGGAAAAGCTGGACAAGATCTGGCCTAAGCTCCGGGTGCTGGCGCGGTCTTCCCCCACTGACAAGCACACGCTGGTGAAAGGTGAGGTCGGCTCCTGAGCAGGTGCCCAGGATAGAGGAAGGCAGACCAGGGCGAGCACAGATAGGCTATAAAACCTCTGAAGCCAAAGCAACTCTCTCCCCCTGAATAGGGAGGCCTAGAAGAGCTTCCCAGCTCATGGGAAGAACATGCAGGTTAGCAAACATCTGAGCACCTGGTGAGTATAAGCTATATGATGAAGTCGTTTTTAAACATTATCATATCTTGTTTGTCGACAGTACTGGGAATTAGGCAATACAGGTTAAGCTCTTCCCATTCTACAATAAAGAAAGTTTGAGGCTGAGACGACACGTGCCTTATCCAGATTGCCCAACTGGTGAATGGAAGTGTTACCGTTCAACCTCTGGGTCTCTGCCTTCAAATCATGCAGTGCTTTTTCGACTGCATAATAGCTGTCTTGATGTACCGGACAGGATATCTGATGAGGTCAGACTTTCTTGGCTTAGACTGCTACCTGTGAAACTATTTACTGCCATTTGGTGACGCCATAAAACCTCCAGCAGAGGGAAAAAGAAGGAAAGAGTGTAAAAAGGGAGGTAGTGACAGGGATTAGAGAGGAAGACCGGAAAAGCATCTTTTGTGGGAAAGCGGCCCCCGACCTCACTGTGGTGCGCCTGTCTCCCCAGGTATCATCGACAGCACTGTCGGGGACCAGCGACAGGTGGTGGCTGTCACCGGCGATGGCACCAATGACGGGCCAGCTCTGAAGAAAGCAGACGTTGGTTTTGCCATGGTAAGCAGCTCAGTGTAGCATCTCTCTCTGACTGCAAGCTGCCTGCGCCAGAAGGAAGCCCAGACAAGCTCTGGTACCCTTCTGCTTCCTGGACGTTCACAGCCCACTTTGTGCTCTTTCTCTTAACTCCATCTCACCTGCCTGCCTGGCCAATAATAATATATATAATGAGGGACTCATGAAGTATGAAGACAGGGAAATCATGAGGTTTCATTACCCAGGAAAATAAGACAAACTGGAACTTACCCATGAATATGATAATATTGTCTGCCTAGGCACACTATAGAAAATTCACATTCCATATGGAAAGTGTTTATTCTGTAGTTAGCACTGTTCATCGCTCTGCTTATGAGGCCAGGAGCATCAGAGTCACTTAGAAAGTTCATTTAAAATCGCACATTTCAAGGTTCGACAGTCAGCTCTCTTGATTCAGTAGCATCTGGGCCAGGTCCCGAACGTATGTTATTGTTCAGTTGCTAAGTTGTGTGCGACACTCTGTGACCCCGTTGAGTTTGCTCAAACTCTTGTCCATCGAGTCAGTGATGCCATCCAACCATCTCATCCTCTGTTGTCCCCTTCTCCTCCTGCCCTCAGCCTTTCCCAGCATCACGGTCTTTTCCAATGAGTCAGCTCTTCGCATCAGGTGGCCAAAGTATTGAAGCTTCCCCTTCAGCATCAGCCCTTCCAGTGAATATTCAGGGTTGATTTCCTTTAGGATGGATTTGTTTGATCTCCTTGCTGTCCAAGGGACTCTCAAGAGTCTTCTCCAACACCGCAATTTGAAAGCATTAATTCTTCGGAACTCAGCCTTCTTTATTGGTCCAGTCTCGCATCCATACATGACCACTGGAAAAACCATCGCCTTGACTAGATGGACCTTTGTTGGCCAAGTAGTGTCTCTGCATTTTAATATGCTGTCTAGATTGGTCATAGCTTTTCTTTCAAGGAGCTTGTGTCTTTTAATTTCGTGGCTACAGTCACCATCTGCAGTGATTTTGGAGCCCCAACAGAAATCTTCAGGTTTTCTTAATAGGTGCACTTGCTGGTTCTAATGCTCAGGGACACTTAGAAGCCCTCAGAGAGCAAAGTACATTCTCACAGTCAAGCAGGTGATGATCATAACCTTCCCATACATTTTGAACCGTTGGTGATTTTTAAGCAGTAGAAGGTGATTCAAGAAGAAACCTATCTTTAGGGTGCTCTCTTTACCCAGAAAATAAAATTTTAAAGTTTTTATCCTAGGGAATTTCAAGAACATACAAAAATAGAATAGTTTATTGAGTCCCCGTGTACCTGTTACCCAGAATAAATCTTGCTGGGTGGGCCGGTGTTGGCCCACACATGCACATTTCCCCTTCTCCAGCTGGATTACTCCGAAACATTTCCAAGATATTATATCATTTCATCCAGTATGTGTCTCTGGAAGAGAACTATGTATCAATAAAATATATTTAAAAGAATCATATGCCATTGTCTCACAGCAATATTGATTCCTTGCTATCATTAGCTATCTAGTCAGTGTTCACATTTCTCTTCGTAAGATTTTTGTTTTTCTAAATTATTTGTCCAAATCGGAATCCAAACAAGATGATCCATACACTGTGGTTGGTTGATGTATCTCTTAAATACATGAATCTGTAATGGTAGTTCTGAAGTGTGCTTTCCGCCTCCACCTGGAAACCTACAGAAATGCAGATTTTTCAGGCCTTACCCCAGATCTACCGAGTCAGAAACCTTGCAGTGGGGGCCCAGGACTCTGTGTTTGAACAGGCCCTCTGGGTGATTCTCACGCATCCTAAAGTTTGAGAACCACTGACCCCACAGGACCTATGTGTCAGGGGTTCCCAAGACCACCCTTTACATTTGTGGATTCACTGGAAGGGCACAGGGGATGCGGCCTCTTAACTGTACTCATGGCTAAGATTTAATCCACTGGTATACTAAGAATCTAGTAAAACAGAGTCACAGACAGGGTCTGGAATCCACATGCAGGCTTCCTATGATTGCTCCCTGCTGTGAGGGGGTCAAAAAGAGCACCTGCTTTCCCTAGCAACGACAATGTAGCGATGCAGGTGATGTTTCTGCCCAGAGAGACACGTCAGAGACTGGGCCCCCGAGAGTTCTGTGAAGGCTGGCTGTATAAGCATTGCCAACCCAGCACATGCTGAGATTCCAGACTCCTAGACGGATACAGGTCTTCAATGGAAAATAGAAAAAATTAGTGAATCACTAACTAATTTTCAGCTAATGTTGACTGAGCACATTCTGAGAGCCGAGTTACCAGATGCTAACCAAGCGCCAGCCTTGCAAACAGACCTTTCACAAGATAGCAGTCTCAACCATGCTATATTAATTCTTTTCTGCACAAGCCCTTGCATCTTTCTTCCTAGCTATTTAATTTTGAAGGAAACAGTTTGTTTTTCTATATAGGATATACCACGTCATGGATTTTGTTGATTATATCCCTATGTCCTTTAAAGTGCCCTTGTATTTCCTATAAAGTAGTATTTAGTTCTATGAGCAGTCAGATTCTACACCCCATCTTTCACTAAGGGCTGCAATATGACAATGTTCTGATTTTCTTTATTTGTTAACTTGAGTACTTCTATAAAAAGAAAATTACCTTCATCAACTCTTTGGTTCATCTCCTATGTGAAAGATAGGTTAAATGCTTGATTTTTCTCCACTATTTACCAGTTCCCAAAACAATGAGTTGATTTTGGGGGGATCCTCCAAAGTTGTCCAGTGAACCTCATGCAAAGAGTTGACTCATTGGAAAAGATTCTGATGCTGGGAGGGATTGAGGTCAGGAGGAGAAGGGGACAACAGAGGATGAGATGGCTGGATGGCACCACTGACTCGATGGACGTGAGTCTGAGTGAACTCTGGGAGTTGGTGGTGGACAGGGAGGCCTGGCATGCTGTGCGATTCATGGGGTCGCAAGGAGTCGGACACAACTGAGCGACTGAACTGAACTGAACTGATGCTACTAAAAGTTAATTGTTTTTTAAATATCATTATGAGCTCATATTCTTTTGAATATATGTGATATGTTTCCGTCCATTGCTCATATTATTATTTTGATGTTCATACTGACCCGTCATTAGCCTCCTCCACACTGCTGAGCACTTTGAGTATAACCTCAGTTCCCTGTGTAATAGCGTTCTTGATCTCTTGCATGATGAGATGTTCCACATCCGTCATGCATATTTCTTGTCCTAGATCTAGAATCATCCACTTTTCAAAGGAGTTCTGCTTCATTTTAGTGAGAAATGGTATTTAGAGAATACAATCTGAATGTCAGGATGTTCTTTACTTCTGAGTTAATTATTGTTTCTAGAAATTTTCAGTGGACAAAGCTAAGAAATACGTCTTTTATATCACTTTTTGGTTTTGTTTTTCTTTGTTTTAAAGGTAGAATGCTTCATGAATTCATATTCGCACTTTCAGTTCAAATTTAGAATTCTAGAACTAACTTCCTAATTTTACTTCCCTGATTTTACACTGATGTAAGGGTATTAACATAATTATTATTTCCTTTATCCTAATATATATGTAATAGTCTTAAGATAGCAATAATAATATAATTACTGTACTAAAAACAGTTAAAGGTTTTTCTTATAGTTCTTTTTATCCTGTAGGTATATTCTACTACAGATGTAGGATCAAAGTACTGTGTTTTTCAAAAAGTCATTTAGAACTTTTCATTTTGTGTGGTTTGCCACTGGTTATACCACTTCATTTATATCATGTGTTGGGTTTTTTTTTTCTTCCATTTTTGAGATTGCTTATTTTAAACTTAATGTTGTTTTATACCTATATAAAGTAGTTACATAATTCTAAACTAAAATATATAGAACAAGGTCTATTTATAGAAGTCTAGCTTCCATCCCTGTCACCTCCAGCCTGTTGCCTCCTTCTTAATCCCACAGATAGCATCTTTGATTTTTGGTTTATCCTTCTGTTTGCTCCTTTAAAAATGCAATCAAATGTGTAGTATATTTATATCCCGTTCTCTTAAATAAGTGACACTTAGCTATATTTATCTGTATACACACTATATACTCTTTTTTTTTTCCACCTTGCTGTTTTTCATTTAACAACCTAACTTGAAGATTATTCCACAGTAGTACGTATATAAAGACGTCCTTTCTTTTTTTTTCTTTCTCTTCTTTCTTTTAGCAGTGCAGAGTATAGAATTGTGTGGATATATTAGAGAATCTTTTGAAAGGGAAATTGAATTATATAGTATATCTAACAGATATTCATTTGTTACAATCTGGATAGGAAAATACTACTACCAGGTAAACAGAACAAATAATCTAATGGTACAGGTCAGATTCACAAACAAGCTCCTCTGTAGGTTTTAGGGATTTTAAGACATGGCATAGAAGTATGGTCTGGGGATGTTAGGAACAGCTTTGTTTAGCAAGCAGGGCTTAATTAATTTACAGGGGCCTTTAGGATAGATATCAGACACGACTGAGCAACTTTCACTTCATTAAGGATAGATAGGATATAAATGAAAGGGGAAAGAGGATGTTCCAGGCTTGGACAAAGGGTGTAAGTGGAAGACTGAACTCTCGAAGTGAATGAGAGAATTCAGGGAGTTGTGAACAAATCAGTAGGCTTTGAACAGAAAGCTTATATAAGAGCAGTTTGGAAAATGAACCACAGTTCACTTGTTGAAGGCTTTGACTACCAGATTAGAAAGTTTACTGTTTCTCAAGCACTGCTTTCAACCACTGGTATGTCTGTTTACAAACCTTGAGTGGCAAAGAGTCGGACACGACTGAGCGACTGAACTGAACTGGGTGGTTCCCCGGAAACAGGATTTTGAATAAGGACAGGATATCTGATCCATGCTGCTGGACTGCTCCTTCTAGGAAAGAACGTAGAGTGACTTCAAGGTGTGGGGACATAAGGATTTAAAGTGGATATTTAACTTGAAGGTAGAACAGAAAGGACTTTTCCCCTATCTTCTAATTGCTTTCTAAGATGGAGACCGGAATATCTAAGGTGACTGTGATTCCCAGCCTCAGTTCAGGAGTGCGGTGCTGGCACTGTATCCTGGTGCCTTTTCCACGAGTGACAGCGGCACGTTGCCCTTCCTTTCCTCTGGGAGAGAAAACCAGAACACAGTGGTTTAGTCTGTGGAACGCATGTGGCTGCTGTGCCCTCTGGTGTTTGTGCCGAGTTCTGAAGCTTCTTGGAGTTCAGGAAATGGGTTTCGAATACAGATGAGCTTCTTTTCCAGTTCCTCACTGTTTTCCTCCCCTACCTCTTACCTAAGGGTATTGCAGGCACAGATGTGGCAAAGGAGGCCTCCGACATCATCCTAACAGACGACAACTTCACCAGCATCGTGAAGGCGGTGATGTGGGGGCGGAACGTCTACGACAGCATCTCCAAGTTCCTGCAGTTCCAGCTCACCGTCAACGTGGTGGCTGTGATCGTGGCCTTCACTGGAGCCTGCATCACCCAGGTGGGATGAGCTGAGACAGGAGGGATGAAGCTGGGGCCAAGAACCAAGGGGTGTGACGTTAGAGTGTGTCGGCTGAGGAGCAAGGCCCAGCAGTTTCTGCAGGGATGTTGGAGCAGGAGTTTGCTCTCCCGAGTCCGTCTGCTCCTGTGGGAGGATGATCATGTATCCACCATTAACGCAGGACTTACATGTTAGCTGGCATGATAAGCACTTATTTGTGGTTCTCTGACCTTCAAAACAGCCTTGTAGAGTAGGTATTATGCCTGTTACGTAAATAAGTTTCCAAGTGTGACTCAACTGGATAGCAGGAGGTAGGCCCTTTCAGGGGCAAAGGTGAGGCTGACGAGTGAGGTGAGGGGTAGTCTGCAAGGAAAGCTAAAAGGAGTGGTTCTTCTTGCCAGGATTCCCCACTGAAGGCCGTACAGATGTTGTGGGTTAATCTAATCATGGACACCTTTGCCTCGCTGGCCCTGGCCACAGAGCCTCCTACAGACTCTCTGCTGAAGCGCCAGCCCTACGGCCGCAACAAGCCTCTGATCTCGCGCACCATGATGAAGAACATCCTGGGTCACGCGGTCTATCAGCTCACCGTCATCTTTCTCCTTGTCTTTGCGGGTGAGCCACAGGGAGGATGGGGTGGGGGCCAGCGTGTGGAGTGCGAGAAGGAGATGGGTAGAGATGGGCCCAAGAGGAGGAGGGAGCAGGGCACAGGCTGAGTCAGTGGGGCAGTAGCATCTTCACGCTCTGAGTGCACCTCTGTTCCCTGTGCATTATGGCATTCTCTGACTCCTGTTAAGAATCTCTCAGGGGTAACTATGATACCTTTCTTTAGATATGAACCTGAAGCTTAGGTCACATATTGAGTAAATAGCGGCACTGTGTTTCAAACCTATGTCTGCCAGGTCTCTAGCGTGTGTAGTTTTACCGCCATGCATTGCCACAAGAAGGCAAATATTGATGGAACAAACAGAGAGAAGGTCAGAAATGCTGAGACCAGGGCTAACACCGGAAACGTCTGATGACCGTGTGGCTTGGACACTGACCGATTTGAGTGGACACCAACCCTAAGTAACAGCGAGGCCCCACTTACCTGTCTTGACTCACCCTCAGCCCTCCCTGAGAGTGTACTCAGTCTTCGGTGCACCCCTCTCCCACCTAGGCGAGAAGTTCTTCGACATCGACAGCGGGAGGAGGGCGCCTCTGCATTCTCCGCCCAGCCAGCACTACACTATCATTTTCAACACCTTCGTGCTCATGCAGCTCTTCAACGAGATCAACTCCCGCAAGATCCACGGGGAGAGGAATGTCTTCTCGGGGATCTTCCACAATCTCATCTTCTGCTCAGTGGTGTTGGGCACGTTCATTGGCCAGGTTAGATTCCAGCTCGGATTGGCGCAGAAGGTCTGGGAAGATAAAAGGCCAGACGCTGGAAGCCAGGATTGCCTGGGTGCCCCAGAAGAGGAGCAGGGAGGGCTAGGGACTTAGGCTGCGGGTTGCAGCCTTTGGGGTTCCCAGCTGGCTCTCGTTTCTCTAGAATTGGACCCCTCTATGTCGAGTGCTCCAGTGCACGGCAGCATGTTGGTAGTGAATAAAATAAAATTTGTAGAATTATTTCCTTAACTTGCTAGGACACAGAAATTTAACATAGTGACCGGGAGGAAGGTCACTGTCTTCTAACCCCTTTCATGCCTCGTACCGGCGCACTTGAAAGGTGCATGCAGGTGCCGAACAGGCGTCTCTCTGTCCCTGCCGCTTTGTTCTGAAAGGGCTCATGGTACAAAATGCTACCTGATTGAAGAGTAAAGGAGAAGAAATGGCATGGTGCCACGGTAGCCTGATGGGGATTCGTTCTGTGGGACTGGAGTCAAGGGCACGACTGCCCTGCTGGTGAAAGGATCGAGCTCCTTCCCTCTTGCCTCCGTCAGAGATACCCTAAGGCCGGTGCCATGCAAGAGCTGATTAGCACAAGAGCGTCTGCCTCTTCCTTCCTTGCACACTTCCCAAGTTTCCCTTCTCTGTCACTGTTGGCTTCACTCACAGGAAGCCCTTAGCTCCCCTTGATACCCTCGCCTTTGCGTTAATAGTGTTCATAGTGACTGGAAACTCCCCATCACAAGGCTCTGCAAAGACTATCGGTGTCTCTCTTCCCTTCCTCTCATCTGCGTCTCTTCTTTCTCCTTCCCCAACAAGCAGACCAGGGTTTGCACCACAGGGATCCTGGAGCAGGGAGCTGACGTGGCTTTGGTGGCCGTGACTAGAGGGCTGGCTACCTGTTTCTTGCCTCCCAGTCACAGGCTGCCTCTTTGTCTTCTAGATCATCATCGTGGAATTTGGGGGCAAACCCTTTAGTTGTACAAACCTCACCCTGACCCAGTGGTTCTGGTGCCTCTTCATTGGTATTGGAGAGCTGTTGTGGGGCCAGGTGAGTACAGACACAGCCTTCCCGCGGTCGCACAGCCGGCAGACCTCCCCTCCCCTAGATGAGATGGAACAAGTGGCTTTGGAGACCCCCTAGCTCCAGGCCTTCGTGTTCTGCTTCCCCGTCCCCTCTGCCACCAGGTTTTCAGGTTCTTTCCACCTTGAAGGATTCCAAGCAGAATGATTAGTGCCCGCCACTTCAGAGGCTTCTGATCTCTTCTCTCATCATGCCTGGAGACAGACAAATCCCTTAGCTTCTCTGAGATGGAAGTGGAAATTTCAGTGCTAATTTTGCTAAAAAAAAAAAAAGAAAAGTACGGGTCTTAGAAGCAGAAGCGTTTACAAACCCCATGTCTCCAGTGAAGCTAGTCTGGTTGTGCGTGCTCGGCATCATGCAGCAGGACTCCCTTGCCTCTGCTGTTTCTCACCATCACCTTATCCAAGATGAATGCCTGACCATCACCTACGATAAATTCAGACTCACGTGGTCTCTAGAGAAGCAGTATAGCGTATGGTTCAGAGCCCAGACTTTGCAACTGACTACCTTGGTTTGAATCCTGGTTGTTTTTTACAAACTACATCATAGTGAGTACATTTCTTAGCAGCTCTGCCTCAGTCTCAACTCAGGATAGCAAGGCCATTGTGAATCATTCTCAATCAGCAACCCAGTTTCCATATAGAAATGACTTAGACAAATGTCTAATACCTTATTAATACTCAATAAATGTTAGCTATTAACATTATAATAATATATTCAGGTTTGATAAGAGTTTGATTCCTTCCCTAGTACTACTTTACAACTTCCCCTCATCGTTAATTCTGGCCTGGGCTACGCTTCTGCTATGCAGACCTCAGGTCTCCACTGATCGGTGCCCAGCCACCTGAGTAATGGAGGCTTTGCTCTAACTGGCCCCAAAGTTTCCTCCTCAGACTGCAGGCTTTCCCCCATAGACCTGCTGGTTATTTCTTCCGTACCTCCTAGCTGCCTCCCTGATTGATCCCTATCCCAGTTCCTAACACACGTCCCTCCAGCCTGCTCTGTTCGCTGTTTACCAGTGGGTCCCTAAAGCTTTCTTATTTCATGTACTGTTTGAAACACTCACCTGGATTGAGTTTCACATGTGGCCATGTGGCCTTGAAGCCTGCCTTCAGTATCACAACAGCTCCTTCCAACATCTGAAAGCAGCATGTGGACGTTCTGTTTCAAACGTTTGACTCCACGTAGGACTGCTCATGCGGCCCCCCTGTTGCAGCTGAGCCCTGTCTGCTGCTCTTCTTGTTTGTAAAGGAGAGCTGACCAGCAGGCACTGAACTTACTGAGTGATTCACTTTGAATCGCAAGCCCGAGCTCCTGCTCCATGTCCTCTGAGAATATGCATATGTCCCTTCTTCTCTGGGCTGCCCCATCCACTTTCTCACCTGAAGCCCAGGAAGACCTTCAGAGTCCTTTCACTGTAGTTTTATAAAAGAGGAATCACTTAGCATGTGGAAACTGAGAAGAGGACCCCTCCCCTCCAGCCTTCCGTCCCCCTTGTGCACATACACACGTTGTCCCATCTTGTCCCCAGCCATGTTTTGCCCAAGATTCTTGTCTGTGTCCCCTCCCACTGTGTACACTGTGTACCACCCATTCCCACCGTGTAGCATGCATTCCCACCCTATACCACACATTCCCACCCTTTGGCATACATTCCCGCCATGTAGAACGCATTCCCACCCAATACCACTCATTCCCACTGTGTAGCACACATTCTCATCCTATACCACGCATTCTCACCGTGTAGCACACGTTCCCATCCTATACCACACATTCCCACCGTGTAGCACGCATTCCCATCCTATACCACACATTCCCACCCTTTAGCGTGCATTCCCGCCGTGTAGCGCACATTCCCGCCATGTAGCACGCATTCCCTTAAGAGACAGGCAGCAAAATGAAAAGAGAACTGAGACAGGAGGAGGAGAGTAGTGTGTCACAAGGCAGATGCTGGTCAGATACTGGAATGTAAGTTCTCCTTCAGGCGTCCATGAGTGCACACAGCCGGCCGGGCCCTGGAAGATGCTGGCCCAGGCGGGCTGGTGCTTCTCCCTCCCAGGGAGATGGATGCTGGGGCCAAGCGTGACTTGCCCAGAGCCTGACGCTCTTCTCACCCTGTGAGAGCTGAGTGACAGCTCTTCCCACCCTGATCCTGGCATCTCCCCTTTTGCTGCCCCTGCTCTCAGGTCATTTCCACGATACCTACCCAATCCCTGAAGTTCCTGAAGGAGGCTGGGCACGGCACCACCAAAGAGGAGATCACCAAGGATGCCGAGGGGCTGGACGAGATCGACCACGCGGAGATGGAGCTGCGCCGAGGCCAGATCCTCTGGTTCCGGGGCCTGAACCGTATCCAGACGCAGGTACGGCGATGGTGGCCTGTCCTTGCCCTGGAGGAGGAGTCCCGTCCGTCTTTATTGGGAGGTGTTGAGAGGGCAGTAGTTCTTGGTGGCCAGTGTCTCTACCCTTCTTAAGGCCCTCTCACTGGGGGGTAGCCCAAGCTCCCTTGCTTCAAGTTAGACAGAGGCAGAGGCAGCAGTCTGGGCTCCTCTGAGAGGAGAGTGATCGCGGAGAGCCCAGAACACAGGACCCCAGCTGCTAGCGTGGTCCTCTAGCTCTGGGTTTGTCTGAAGGCCACTTCCCACCCTTCACGGGTAGGCATCTTCCTGCTTACAGTCTCTTGTAAGCACTGGGCCTGACCTCCGGTGGGAAATGTTCAGAGTCTTTCCTGACACTGCAGAAGAAAGGGTTCAGACAGTGTCTCTGCACCATCATCCCCAGGAGACATTCACTGTACATCCTCAAGCTGCTGTCAAGGGAATGTAGGTGTTATCTGGGGGATCTTTATAAAAGAAACTCACTCTCATGTCCTCCCCACTCGAAATGTGAGACCATGATGGGGAACCTTCTTGCTAAGTGTACATAAATAACAATAGTCTGTGAGTGCGAGTGTCTTTTACAGGTTCCGATTGCCTCCCCAGAAAAGAAGAGGCTGTGATTTCTTAGCACCATTGCCCTCCCTGCAATCTCTGAAATGGCACAGAAGCTGCTCCTGCTGCTGCTAAGTCCCTTGCCTCTAGCCCTACAGCAGCTTTTCCTCCCCACCTTTCGGGCAGCAACTGTAGCTGCCTTTTCCTGGGTCAAGGGCCTGGTCTAGGTACTGATAATCTTAACACGTCCCTATTATTACCTCTCATACCTCTATTGTGTTAGTCCTAAAATTTCCTGTCTCAGGGAACTGTAAATCCCCAAGTTCTCAAAGGTGTTCTCCAGAGAACAGGCCTGTGCCTCTCTGCAGATTGGCTAGAGATCCCAGAAGTAAATTTCACCCTCTAAACAGCACTGCATGTGGTCTCAAAAGTTCCTTCGTCAGGCCCACCACTTTCTAGGGAAGAAAGGTGATATGATACTCTAAGGTGGATACAGTGATCGCCCCTTACCCATGACTTTGCTTTCCTTGGTTTCAGTTACCTGTGGTCACCCACAATCTAAAAATAGTAAGTGAAAAATACCATGAATAAATAACTGATAAGTTTTCCATTTTATGCCATTCTGAGTAGCTGATGAATCTCATACTGCCCCACTCTGTCCTGCCCTGGATGTAAACCATTCCGTTGCCTATCATATCCTCACTATATCAGCTACCTGCCCATCAGTCTAGGAAAAAGCATAGTATATACAGGATTTAACACTATCTGCAACTTCAAGCATTCACTGGGGGTCTTGGGATTTATCCCCTGCAGATAAGGAAGGACTCCTGTAGCAGCTGGGAACTGGTCTCCTGTAGACAAGACAGCAGATGAAAATGGGGAACCAGGGCTAGGGAGGGAAATCCTAGGGCCCCTTTCCCCTGTCTGGAGCTCCTGCTGCGGAGGGAAATCCCAGGGGTCTGCAAAAGCCCCCTTAGCACTTGCAGAGTTTCCACAGCAGCCCCTCCTCCAGGCTGCATGTGCACCCCCAGCCAGGGCGCCCCCGGACCCTGAGAGCTCGGTGCCTGTGGCTCCCGTCTCTGAGGCCTCGGTGCTTCCCTGCAGGTCTGCTCTTTTCAGAATAACCTGTCTTCTTTTCTTCCCTTCAGGATCATCTGCCTCCTCTTCTACTATGTACCTTTTTTCCTAGCCAGGATCCCCTCGTTCCAGTGTCTCGTGGCTCCTTCCCAGGCTTCCCTCCTGGGGCTGAGACTCATGGATCTTCCCTTCCCTCCACTACCAGTGTCCATCCCCTCGACTCCATANGATCATCTGCCTCCTCTTCTACTATGTGCATTTTTTCCTAGCCAGGATCCCCTCGTTCCAGTGTCTCGTGGCTCCTTCCCAGGCTTCTCTCCTGGGGCTGAGACTCATGGATCTTCCCTTCCCTCCACTACCAGTGTCCATCCCCTCGACTCTATACCTCTCTGGGTCTCCTGCCTACATAGCTTTAGGTATCCTTCCTTTCTCTGTTGGAGCAAGAGGCACTTGGACCAGAATGACATTAAAGCCTGAACTTGGGCAACATAGGCGACCTGTTAGAGAGGCTGTGATGAGCAGTCTGTGCCATCACCCCTGACTGCACAGCAGCTGCGGCCGACTGTGCTAACCTTCACCCTGGATCCTAAAGCCCTCTCCTGGCATCAGCCCTTCACTCAGCAGAGCTGGTCCTTGCCATTCTCTTTGCAACACCTGAGATGGGACGTGCCAGGCTCTGTCCCGTCCTGGTCCCTGTAACTTTGGGGGGCCTAAAAGCACTAGAGAGCGGAAGTTTGGGAAACTCGAGGGCTGGAATCTTGGTTAACTTCCAGCTTCATTGTTTGGGGCCTTGTGGCCTTAACAAGCCCGAGGAGTGACCCTCCAGCCCCTTCTTCCATGTGGCTGAGCCCTTCCCACTTGCAGACCTTTTTCTCCCACAGCGTCAGGCTCCTCCATCCCTTGGAAGTGAGGACTGTATCATGTGATAAGAGTGGTATTTTAGTTAAAACCTGGTCTGAATCCAGAAACTAGCCCTAAACATTTCATGGCCTCTAGGAAGCTTCATAAATAAGAGCAACTGTGTGATTCACAAGGTCCCTGCTCTCCCACCTTCTCACCTGGGTAAGTGAGGTTAAATGAGTGGAGTCAGCACCTCTCCCACCTCCCTGGTAGGCTGACCCGTGGTGTTAGGCATTCAGGCATTTTTAAGGTGATTCTACCAGATCCTGAAGGGTAAGGGAGTTCTTTTTGATTTGTTCCTTAGAAGTCAGGGATGAGGGTGGTAGGTTACCGAGGCCTCAAATCAAGGCCACTGTCAGAAGACAAATGGCCTTCATTGCCTCTGACTCTGAGGACTTGGACCCTGAAAATGAGAGGCAGTTTGTGCAGGGCTAGACCTGCAGCTGGGGAGCACCGCCAGCACTCAGCCAGCTCCCCATCCCGGGCCCATCAGCTGCCCCTCCTGGGCCCGTCTACCTTCTGAGCTCATGACTGACTTGGCCCGTGCTTCCGGGACTCCAGAGCACAACTGCTGTTAGAGGCCTTCTCTCTAAGGGCCTGGCCCCTGTGCCCCTGAGCGCCGCCTTCAGAGGCCTTGTCCACTCCCACCCAAGGAAAGGATATCTCAGAGAATAACCCAGAAGAGGGTGAGCCCAGCAATTTCGTGGTCTAGGAACCTTTTCCCCAAGGCCACTTGTGTATGGGTTACTATATTGCCTCTGTTGAAACATGTAAGTTGTTTTCCTGGAAAATCTGTAAAAATAGGTAATCAATTTAATTGGTTTAGAGTTCCTGAGCCTCAAAACTCAGGAATATATACTTTGCCTACTATCTTAAATTACATGCTTTATTTTTTCAAGAGTATGGGTCAAAGCTGTGAATAAGCTGTCACTCTCTGTCAGGAGTGGGAAAAGTCCCTTTAATTTTGGATATGTTTGGACACCGGCACACCTCAAATGTCCATCATAGGCTAAAAGGGAAGGGAAGGCTAGATTCTGGCTGGGTATGTGGACTCCACAGCAAACTGTTCCTTAAATGAAGTGTGATGTGCAATTAACGTTTTCCCCCCCTTCTCCTGTTGTTCTGTGTGTGAGGGATTCTCTCTGGCTTCCCATCTCCTGTCCCCTTTCCCCAGCTCTTTCCATCCCCTCCCCTAACCCTCTTGGACCTTCCCTTCCTCTCTGACTGTGGAGCAAAGCTGTCTCACTTTCTGATTCTTTGCAGATCGACGTAATTAACACATTCCAGACGGGAGCCTCTTTTAAGGGAGTCCTAAAGCGCCAGACCATGGGTCAGCACCTTGATGTAAAACATGTTCCTAGCTCATCCTATGTAGCAGTTGCACCAGTCAGACCTCCCCCCACCACTTCTGTCGCTGCTGCTGTTTCGTCTCCTCCTCGGGGCAGTGAGTGATAGTCTATTATGATGCATGATTCGCTAAATGACCACAAGAGAGCACGTGGCGTTCACTTTAACCAGTCATGGTTCCTTTTGGTTTTTCCCTTTGATCTTTGAGTTAAGGAAAGAAAAGCTGGGGCAAAATCCCCACTTCAAAACTAGCTGTGTGCCCTTTAATTCGATTATTTTTTAATGTTGAAAAGCTATTAAAGTGTAACCATTTTAAAGACCATAGTCTTGTTTTCCGGTTGTCCATGCATGGCCTGTTCCTTCCTTGAGTTCTGTCTGTCTCTATTTTACTTTGTTTGTTGCTCTGTTTGAAGATGTTGTTCCTTCTTTCCTCTCCTGCTCCTTTGAGTGTCAGCTCCATCTCCTAAGATCAGGTGTAAGGTTAAGCGAGATGAAGACTCGGGAACTCTCTTCATCTGGGGGCAAGTGTGAGACCTCCTGAGAAAAGGCGAAAGGAGCTCCCATTCCCGTTTTTTATAAGCAGTCGACCTGTCATAGTTGAATCAGTGTCGAGTTTGGCCAATACTAATAGTGCCTTTTTGGCCGCCACTCCACTGTTAGCTGGCAGTTTTGGCCTAAAAGTGGTAACTGAATGTGAAGAAAAGATGTTCAGTTCACATGCACAGGTCTGAGCATCCCCGTCGTTCTACTTTTCAGGGATCTTAAGCCAAACTCTGGTTTAAGGATCTATTCATTCACGTCTCATAGGAGAAATATATAAAAAGATCAAAATAACTTATTTTTCACCTGTTAAAAAAATTTTTTTTTCTTTTAGGAATTTCTGAAGAGCAACCTTTTTTTTGTTTTCCTCCTTTCCTCTAATCTGATTGTTTTACTTATAACCAACACTTCACATTTTATTTTGGCTGTAAAGTTTTAAGACCCCTTTCTCAGTCATCCTGTCAACCAGAATGCCATCAGTGCTCACCCTAAGATCTGGTAGATTATAGGTAGATTATTGGATTATTGCTAATGCTTATGCCTTCCTATTCCTGATCTTTTTACCTTCCCCAAGTGGGACCCAGAGAGGAAACAGAAGTCTCTTTGCTGGTAGTGCTGTTAAGGTGTTTGGTGGGGAAGGAGTCTCTCTGTATTAAGAATTCTGCGGGCTTCAAATGCCTGCGTGTTTTGTCTGTTTCTTTCTCCCCAGCTCCTGGACACCACCACTCCAGCCCTGGGATGGGGCGTAAAGAAAGAGCAGTTGCTTTCTCTGTGGTTCACTTGATTGTGAGTGTGTAGGATGGTCAGACCTAGATTGTCCATTGTCTTTCTAGCCAGCCCTAAGTGTTCTCCTGTGAGGTGTGAGGAGCAGGGGGAGAGGAGGTGTATGTGGATGCACGTTCTTTAGGCCCAGAGGCAGCCGAGATCCACGGCTCACCCACCAGCAGGCTCGCTCCAGTCCTCCCGCGTTCCTCTCGTTCCCTGCTTTCTCCTGACTTTACCATGTCCTTCTAATTAGTTTCTGTTCCATAAACCCTGCCTCTCTGTTGGGAAGGGTTAGTGTCAACTCTCCTGGTGATTTGAAGGTGGGAGGACGCTAAGCGAAAAACAGTGACCACTGGGCTCATGTAGAGTTGCTGGTGGAGGATATGGTGCAGCCCCTCAAAGGTAGGAAACCCGGAGAGTCAGGCCATACCTGCTCTTTCTCCGGCTGTGCCTTCTTACTGGAGGGCTAGAAGTTATTGTCAGGCATTTTAAAACCCATTCAGATTTCCAAACAAATTCAATTATTTATCCAATCTTCGGCAGACAGATCTCTAAGATTTCCCTCTCTGCATGCTAAGTTGCTTCAGTCATATCCGACTCTTTGTGGCCCTGTGGTCTATAGCCTGCCAGGCTCCATGGGATTCTCCAGGCAAGAATACTGGAGTGGTCTGCCATGCCCTCCTCCAGGGGATCTTCCTGACCTAGGAATCGAACCTGTGTCTCTTATGTCTTCTGCATTGGCAGGCAGGTTCTTTACCACTACCACCACCTGGGAAGCCCAAGATTTCCCTCTCTAGGAAGGCCCTAATTCCTTCTCTTCCCTTAATTTCTGCAAAGGAAAACTGCAGAGTACTAGCTGAAGAAAAGGGAATCTCCGTCTTCCCGTTGACTGAACTCCAGAGAGTGGCCCTTAGCACTCATGCCTAGTCCAAGGTCCAGCCTGGTTCGGGCCTCCGAGCCGTGAGAAGCAGTTGCTCTTCAGTCAGCCACTTTCATCTGTAGGATAAGCGCCCCAGAAGGGACGTTTCTCAGAGACTCTGAGCGACGGTGACTGGGGAAGGAGAGGTTGATTGGCCAAGCGGAGAGGGCCTGAAGCTTGCCCAGCACCCGCCTCTGTCTGTGTCTTGTCCCCCACACACTGCTCGGGCACCGGACACTGGGCGTCAGGAAGGGAGGCTGCCACCGCCTGGGGTGGGCTGGCGATGAGGCAGCTGTGTGGTGGGCATCCGTGCGCGTCACAGAGTCTCCGAGGTCAGCGCTGGGATTGAGGGGCCTTCTGGCACAACCCATACCCTCTGCCCACCACCCTCCTTTCCGCCTGCCAGGCCACCAGATGGTGCTTCCTAGCTCTCTGACTCCTCCTCTTGAGCTTCCCTTTCAGGTGGCTGCTTTCTCTTTAGAGTCCAGAGCCCTGTTATCTAGCTGGATGACTGTCCCTTGCTCCCCTAAAGAAGAAACTGTCCCTATCTTTTCCACCCCCTATCCCCACGTCACCTTCATCTCCCTTATTGTTTGCCTGTGACAGTGACTCATCCCCCCAACAGGTGAGAGGAAGAGCCACCAAACAGGGCTCCAGAACCTCATTGTGACCCCTGTTTTTAAACATCTGTTTTCTAGATCGGACTTAACATATAATTGTTTTAACAAAGTATTCAGTTGCTTCAAAAAAAAAAAATAGAAGCAGGAAGTTTGAAAATCACTGATACTGAAGATGACCAGCCCGTGGTATAGAGGTGCCTGTCGCCTGTAGCACGTGTTAGAAATGTGGAGATCAGAGTGGGCTGTGCTAGCACTCCTGCAGGGGGCGTGTGGCTTTGAGGGCATTGGATTCGGTCTCGCTTTATCCAGGTGCTTTGCTCTAAGATTTGATGTAGACCCATTATAACTTGGGACTTCCTGAAACCCAGATGTAACCTGGATTCCATCTGATCTTACCAAAGGGATAGAAGACTAGATCCTAACTTTGCGTGCAGCAAGGTGAATGTGTACCCAGGTTCCTCGATTCTTCTTGGCTGAAGCGCCGGGCGGATGTCACCGAGTGACACCGTCCTCTGCCTTCTGAGCTCTGAGTGCCCTCTGTCCTGTGGGTCTGCCAGTGTGCTGTGGAATGAGGCAAGATAGAGAAAGCCTTAGCCGGCAGAGATGCAACTTCCGTGAATCCGCTTTGTGCATTACTTTGAAGGTTCTGTACAGTGACAGGAAGCGTTGAGACAAGCTGCAGTTTATTTGCCTCTCTGCTCTGCTGGATCCATATTCTTCAGGAAGGTGTTCTTTGCTGGAAGAGGTGCCCCGCCCCAGCCCCCATCACTTCTCTCCCCTCTCCCACCTCAACAGTCTCTCCTGCGTTATTTCCATTTCTTTTCTGATGAAAGAACTTTGGGATCAGTCTAGGATCAGCCACCTCCCAAGAACTGAAACTGTCCTACGACCGCTTTCTTTTCCCCTCTNGGAAGACTGACACTGCTGCCACAGCTCAGGAGGCAAGCTGACGTGCATGTCTCCACTCGAGACGAGGCCTGACAGCCCTGTGCAGACTCCAGAGGTACCCCAAATCCATGTCAGCGCTGGAGAGGAAACCCCCTTCCTGGGCTCCGATCCCGACGAGGACTTAGGACCCGGCACCGGCTGCAGAAGCGTCCCGAGAGGCCCCTGGCCTGTCTCTTATACACATCTAGATGTGTATAAGAGACAGCTTTTCCCCTCTCTCTCCAGCCTCTCAGGATCCCACCTTGCCCCCTACTCTAGTACTACCAACCCAAGTTCTAACGCGTACCTCAGAGAGGTTTCCAGTTTGGAAAAACAGCTGCCAGAGAGCTGGTGCCTATGGATAAAGTGAAGGCTGGGCAGAGGGATCAGTGCTTGTCAAGTGTTTCTTCTTCTCTTCTAAACTGAACCCCTTCCTCTGTGTGCAGTAGAGCAAAGCCTGTGACACTCACAGGAGTGTATCCCCTGTGACAAACCGCAGGTGGCTCCCTTTCTCCATCCTCTTGATCCATCCCATCAGGAAAGCCTCCTGGCCTGAATGGCTTCTGTTCTGAGCCCACGCTCTCCCTCCCCTACCTAAGATCATGTTCCTCTTCGTAATTTACAAACAGCTGGAGAAAGCTCTGTGACTCGGCACAGCTGCTGTGCGTCAGAGTCATGGCCGCACGCGTCCAACCGCATCTGAACTGAGAGAGCAGCCCTCTGTCAGCCTCGGAGGGGGCAACTGTGATGCCTGTATTTGTCCACCTCCTCAAGGGGAGGGGCTGAAGGAGTGGAGTTCTGCTTTGTTTGGGGGAAGAGGACACAGTGGAGATTGTGGGATATAAACATATGCATGTTTCCTGACTGAAAGCAATTATTCAATTGGAGAGTATAAGAATTTTGATGTCTTGCATGCTGCTAACACAGCTGCACGGTATTGTCTGCCTTGCCGCACAGTATTAATGGTCGCTTACCACCCAACGTGTATTGTGTGCAAATTGATATGTGTTTGGCTTATTGAGGGTTTTCAACAGATAACTAAACTTCAATGTGTAATCTTCCATTCCACACTTACAAAATATTTGGCCCCAACACAGAAGTCCACATGTCTGGATCATCTTTTAAGTTTGACTATTAAACTGCATCTACTTCCAATGTCCTTGCCTTCCATCCAAAAGAACTAATGAATCTTTTTGTTTCCTATTTAATTTCAAGAGTAGATTGTTTGGAAATGCTAACTTTGCTTTGGGTTTTCTACTTTTTTTATGCAGCTTTGAAATATTCTGATTGTCTGTCGTTATTCACTCTCCCCACCCCACCTCAGTGCTTGAAATTTAAGTCACGTGACGTTCTGGTGTTTCGTGATCTCTTCTCACACTTGGTGTGGGTTGTGGGACGGTAGTGTTTTGTAGTTGGGGCTTTGTTTCTGTCATCAAACCACCCAGTCCCCTGTTCTGCTGACCAGTTCTCACCGCTGCATTTTCTCACCCTCCTTTTCCTTCCCCTGGTGTAGATCAAAGTGGTCAAAGCGTTCCATAGTTCCCTCCACGAAAGCATTCAGAAACCCAAGAACCAAAACTCCATCCACAACTTCATGACCCACCCTGAATTCACCATAGATGAGGAGGGGCCACGAACACCACTCCTGGATGAGCAAGAAGAGGAAATTTTTGAAAAGGTGTCTAAGCCTGGGACTAAGATGTCCTCACCAGATGGTGAGGTTAGTCCAGAGGCCAACAAGAACAACAGTTCGGGGGATTGCTGCCCAGTACAGATCGTTGCCTCCCACTCGGACAGCCCTCTGCACAGCCTGGAGACGTCAGTTTGAACTTCGTTCTCTGCTTCCCATTCCTGCTTGCCCTGTCTCCCTTTTCATCTGTCCCATCAGTAAGGTGATGCTGGGAGTTCTCACTGTCGTGTCAGCTGCTCCCAAGTATGAAGAGGCAAGAGCACAGACCTACGAGGACTTTAACCGAAGCTCAAGTTGGGGTTTGCAGCAGGACCCAGCTAAGCCCCAGGCAAGTGATGAGTGGTGGGCCTGTTCCTTGGATGTGTCAGCCATCATTTTGAAAGAAACGGCGACAGCCGTCCTGGTGTCTGCCCCACCTCCAGCTCCCCGCAGCATCCACACCTGTGTCACCAGTCTCCTCACTTCTGGGTTTTACCCTATGAGGCTGTGCTGTTTATGAGCTCAGTTCAAAATTCAGAGCTACAAGCATAATCAAATAAAATGTGTTGAGGTAAGAATGGAAGGTACAGAATCAGGTTGTTGTAAAACAATTTTTCCATTTTGAAAACTTACACCCTGCCCAGAACATCCCCTCCCCTGCCTGGCTCTCAGGAGCCAGGGAATTGGCTAGGAGATTTTTAAGGGCTCCTCAGTGGGACGCGATGGAGCCGCATCTGCAGTTTCTCCATCCCTCTCCCTGCTGCGCTGATAGAAGCTCTTCTGTGCAGGAGTCTGCTTGTGTCGACCAAGTCCCGTCTCCATCGGATAAATGAAGCCTCCCCCCTCTTTCTCAACTGATGGGGACGGGGAGAAGGGCCTTGAGGCCGCTGGGGACTGCCGCATTTCCATCTGGGGGTCTGCTGACCTGAGCTGTCCTCTCCAGCCTTTTCCTGTGGCTCCCTCCTCGCTCCCCCTCTCACCAGAGCTGCCCTAGGAAGGAAAAATAAAGAAATTGTACCCCCTGCACACTCCCATTAGTACATCAGCCCCCAAATCTGATTTTGGTTTTGTAAAAGTTACATGTTTCAGTGATCTTTTTTTTCCTCTGTCTTCAGTACTAATGGGGGGGAAAATAGCTCACCCGAGGTGTTCGATGTTCACATATGTATTTATTAATTGGAAGATTTAGTTCTGTCAAGTCTTTTATTACCTCAGATCAGTTTTTAAAACAAACTTTGGAGGCTATTTTATCATTCCTGCTCCCGAAAGACACTCATGGTGCCTGACAAGTTTACCCTTGAGGGCTTGTGTCTACTTGTTTAAAGTCAATGGGATTTTTTGTGTGTATTCTAGTTTCCGTAGTAAGAGAGAAAATATAGAAATATTATGCAAACAATATATAGTTTTCCTTAGATCATAAACTGATATTTTTTGAGTCAGCCATATGTATTTTGTTTAAAGGATTTAAAATAAAGTGCTGTCCTGTAACCCTGTGGAAGGGGGCACAAAAGCAACTGTTAGACATGACAGGTGACTCACAGTGTATTTGCAATTGGTTTTAAAACCAATGCACCATACTACCTTTTTCCAAACAGCCATCTTCATGCTTAGGGGGAATAATTTTGTTGGATCTAGAACTTTTTATATAAATTTTGCTGATATGTAATTGAGCAAGTTTAAGTGCTTATGTGCATATATTTTTTATATGTGGTTTTTTTTTTTTTCTATTCAGTTTCAGTGATCCAACTGGCAGTGGATAAATATGGCATAAGTTAATAAACCTTTCCCCCAAAAAATGGTGCTTTGGATTTGAAAAGAGTCTGATGGGGAAAAGGGGGAAATATTATCCTAGGTTCCTCTCTTGATAAAACTAGAAAAATGGGCAGTTGATTACCAATGGGAAGGAAGGCATCCAGGAAGAAGGAACAGCTGGCAGGAAATAAGTGCACATCCCCATGGAAATGGGTATCAGGAACTAGTGATCAGGATCAGGGACCTCAGGTAGATTTGTATTTCTTGAAGAACAGCTAGCAGAGTGGTACCCAAGACACTTGGGCTGCACGGGTACTCTGATTTGGGGGTCGCATTTTTTATGGTTCTTTCACCTCCTGTTGTCCGTGGAGTTTTCCATTAGTGATTTTTTGTGTGCAAGGATTTGATTTGAGACTTCTCCCCCTCCCCTAGAAAAGTTTCATGCAATATATTAGGTGGGAGATAATAGCTCTACATGGAAAAATAAAGGCTGGTTCTAGCCCTAGGTGACAGTCTTAACTAGATCCTTCCCATAGGTGTCCTCTGCTTCTAAAATTACTCTCCATCTCGTAAGTGTGGTAGAGAGACCAAGAAATCCCGCAGGCACTTGTGAGTTCTTCAGGGTTTGCATTTCTTCTTCCCTTGAGCTTCAGAGGGGAGAATCGCACAGTTAAATCTGAGTGATTACCTCATTGCCAAAACCCAGGGGCATGGCAAGCTCACATGTGTTCTGAAACCTCTCAGCTCATCACTTCTTCTCTCTCCTGTCTTCCCTGCCTAGTGACTGAAGCAGCCCGTGATGCCATCCCAAAGTGCACACTTCCTTCCTCCCCTGCACAGCTGGGGACCCCCTCGCTGCAGTGGTGGGGCTGGGGCCCTCTGTAAATGCCTGCTCTCTCAAGCCTTTCCAGGCTCTTCCTCAGAACAGACCCGACATGCCTCCATTTAGCTCAGTGTGGCCCTTGCCTCCCCAGCCTGCTGTCTGACCTGCTGTCCCCTTCCTCCTGACTGGGAGAGGTGGGGGAGGTGAGCTCCCCGTGGCTGAATTGGCCTTTCGTTCACGTGTTCCCCCATGTGTATATATGCCGTATGTGAGTAGGCCGTATACATGTGCCAACAAACCTATCTACATTGTTTCAGATTAGCACACACATAGGGATTTTTTTTTTTTTTTTTTTTCTTTTCAGTAACTAGTATAACAGGCACTGGTATTTTGTATAAAAGAAAAAGCAGAAGATTGATGATTGTGATCTGCATGACATACACAAACGGTGATATCAAAGCAATGTGTACCCCAGTGTGTGTGGCTATAATCTACAGTTCAGCTAAACAGTACACCCAATCTGTATTTGCATTTTAATATTATTTAAGCTCTCTGTACAATGTTTTGCATGTATCTATATGGTTCTTAGGGGAAAAATGCTATAAATGGCAATTCTGAAATTCAAATATGTTGTTCATTGAGACGGGAAGAATGGAAGGGGAGTTTTAAAAGAAGGAATCTTTTTTTTTAGAACAATGAAGGTGTTGCTGATGAGCAGAAACCAAACTCTTGTGCACTGAGAATAAAAATCCATGCCCACTTGTGACTGTGCTATCCTCTGTATGTATCCACTTTGGGGTAAGGTCACTGAACTGACTGACTGACTGGTTGTCGAAACTGAGAAGGGCCCTGCCACGGCCACGTTGAGAGCCTATCTGTGCAAGCCCAGGACTCAGCCTATCACTGGATCCAGAAGTGTTTCTCTGCCAACACTTCCCTTTGGTGATTCACAGCCCTGGTTGCCAGTTTCATTCCCTTAGGAAACGAGCTTTGCTCTGCCCACCTTGGTTAGAATCTGCAATCAAAGAACTATGAAGCTGGGGCTTTTGAAAAAGGATGAATCTGGAAGGATGAAAGAGAGTCAGGTTTGGCAGTCCTTTCTTTCTTTCTTTTAATTTTTAACAAAATGCCTATCAGGAAAATTAGTCTCCTTTATGTTAGCAGCTAGACCCTTGGAGCTCAGTCAGTAAAGAATCTGCCTGCAACACAGGAGACCCAGGTTTGATCCCTGGGTGGGAATGATCCCCTGGAGGGGGAAATTGCAACCCACTCCAGTATTCTTGCCTGGAGAATGCCCTGGACAGAGGAGCCTGGCAGGCTGCAGTCCACGGGGTCACAAGAGTCGGACACGACTTAGCAACCAAACCACCATGTATTAGCAGCTATTCCCTACCTTCCTTCCTGAGTTCTTCGGTTCCCACCTTCCCAGAGGTTTTTGGGGGTTGAGAGTTTGTTGTTTGTTTCAGCTGTTCCATTCACTGGGTCTCTAGCATGACTAATATTAGGCCTTAGTTTCAGGTCAAAGCAGCCTCCTGGCAAGTCATTTAGGTTCTGAGCTTTCACATCTCAGAATTCAGAACTCCTCCCAGCAACTCATCCAAACGCATCTACTCTCCTTTAAAACAGCAAGTAAGGAAAGGAGTTGTTGGCTCCCCAAGGTATTTTAGGGAAAGTATGATGTTGAAGAGCAGCCCAGCTCTCCTGGCTGTTTGAAGAAGTCGATTCTGAAGGAGGAGCCAGCCACGGTTGAGTCTTCTGTAATGAGAAGTGTTACCCACCTTTCCTGCCTGTCCCAGGTTGCTCTCCACGGGCACGGCCACACTGCCCACCTAGGTTCTTTCAAACATGCTGGGAAGAAAATAACTAATAAGCAACAACCAGAGTCTGGGACTTACTTGAAAACAGAAATCATTCACAAAACAGGACTAGAGTCTTTTTCTTTCCTTTGTAGCTTCCATCCCAAATATCCTTACTTAAAAGGGATGCAAAATACACACACACACAACTCGAGTCCTTTCTGAAGTTTGGCCCGATGCTTCCCCCCCTTACTCTTCCCTTGTGTTTGCTGGGCCCCAGATCTGTGCGTCTGCCACATCAAACAGGATCCCAAGGAGCCATACCTCCCAACCCCAGTGTGTGGTGAGGCATAAAGCAGAGCTTCAGAGCAGCTTTCTGGCAGAGACCAGTGTTCCCTAAGACATTGGTTTAATGGGGTATATAGCCAGCTCAGCTCCTTAGGCTTGAGTTACCACATGGGAAAAAAACTGTTCTGTTCTTCTATCTTTTCCTACCCCTGTTTCTTAAAAAAAAGCAGTTTCTTTGCCCTCCATCTTTAATAATGGTTTGTGAGTCTCCCCTTTCTCAACAACT
>SJYV01004779.1:37964-59479 GCA_006410875.1 Neotragus pygmaeus
ATAAACCTCTGAAATCTATTTCAAAGCACACCTCCCAGCTCTCAGAAGATACAGTGCTTGAGCTGAGTGGCCAGTGCCATCACACTCGGAGCTGGCCGCAGCGTCTCCACTCAGGCCTGGCCCCTGGATTCAGGCCTGGGCACCACGTGGCTTCTCTGGTGTCCCCTGGACTAATGGCCATGGATACCATCCTCCAAACAGCACAACTGATTAGGTTAGGGTTCTTGTTTTAACTCCAGATCATATCTAGGCCTTATTTAAAGCAAATATAGGGGATTCCCTGCAAGTCCCCCTGGAGAAGGAAATGGAAACTCACTTCAATATTCTTGCCTGGAGAATCCCATGGACAGGAGCCTGGTGGGCTACGGTCCATGGAGTCACAGACATGACTGAGCACCATTCACCGAAGTCCAGAGGTTAGGACTCCGCTTTCACTGACAATGGTGCAGCTTCAGTCCCTGGTCAGGGAACTAAGATCCCGCAAGCTGCACAACATGGCCAAAAAATAATGGTAATAAAAATTTTAAATGAAGCAAATATATATGAAAACTTAAAAGAGGATGTGAAGGTAGGGAGAGAAGGGCTGGAAACTACTGACTGCCTTCAGATGTGGTTACCCAAACCATCTGAGAAGCATTTCTGCATCTTTCCCATTAAACCCTTGAACTGAAACTGCTGCTGATCAGGTAGGAAAGAAAGGAGTTTGAATGTTTTTCTGCTCACCCTATGGTGGAGGAGCTTAAACAGAGTAATTAGATGGAATAAAATCCTGATCTAAACTCTGCTTCTTGACTGGCTTGATTTTCCATCTCTACAAGGAAAAAGTGGAACTACATCAATGATTTTCAAGCTACATTTTAAAGACCTGAAAGGGATTCCTTAGTGTTGATTCAGAGCCCACAGGTATTCAACAAAAGGAGCACTTTTAAAATATATATAAGTATTTGACTTCTGGGTCAGCTGTAGCTTTAAAAAATGACTTAAAAGCCTTATGAACTAGCCATCTCTAAGGGCCCCCAGCCCTGAAATGCTGAGGTTCTAGTGAAAAAATCAAATCGTCAGTGCTGAAATGATCCAAACGTGGATGACAGNGGGAGAGAAGGGCTGGAAACTACTGACTGCCTTCAGATGTGGTTACCCAAACCATCTGAGAAGCATTTCTGCATCTTTCCCATTAAACCCTTGAACTGAAACTGCTGCTGATCAGGTAGGAAAGAAAGGAGTTTGAATGTTTTTGCTCACCCTATGGTGGAGGAGCTTAAACAGTAATTAGATGGAATAAAATCCTGATCTAAACTCTGCTTCTTGACTGGCTTGATTTTCCATCTCTACAAGGAAAAAGTGGAACTACATCAATGATTTTCAAGCTACATTTTAAAGACCTGAAAGGGATTCCTTAGTGTTGATTCAGAGCCCACAGGTATTCAACAAAAGGAGCACTTTTAAAATATATATAAGTATTTGACTTCTGGGTCAGCTGTAGCTTTAAAAAATGACTTAAAAGCCTTATGAACTAGCCATCTCTAAGGGCCCCCAGCCCTGAAATGCTGAGGTTCTAGTGAAAAAATCAAATCGTCAGTGCTGAAATGATCCAAACGTGGATGACAATGTCACAACAAGTTGTGTGAATAAATGCACAAGCCAGCCTAACTGGGATCCTGTCTTTATTGTCTCCTACTACAGTTATTAATGTAACATAAATCATATAGAGTAAAACTTTGTGATTATAGATCCTTCGGCTGAGATTGTCATCTGGCTGTTCTGTGTTGGAATTTGTTGGGAAAGAGCAGTAGTTTGGGAGTCCAGAGACCTAATCCAATAGAATGGCATGAAATTAGAGAAGCGAGAGGGCTCATCTGAGCTTTGGTAGAAAGAGCTAGCCAGGGAATTAGAAGGCCTGTGTTACAATCCCAACCCTGGGACATCCCTGGAAGTCCAGTGGCTAAGGCTCTGAACTTCCCAACGCAGGCAGCCAGTTTTGATCCCTGATCAGGGAACTAGATCCCACGTTCTGCAACTAAGAATTCCCATGTCACAATGAAGAGCTAGCACAGATAAATAAAGAAATTATTTTTTCTTAAAACAATCACCAATCCTGCTAATTTGCTGTGACCTAAGAGTCTCTCCAACTCTGACACACTTTCCAAGCTTGCTCTGGCACCTAAAATTGCTATCAATAACCATAAGAGAATATCTAGACGGCATTTCTCCATTGCTTTATCGCCTCTAGAACGCAGCACTGGGGCTCAGACACTTATGCCTGCAACAAAGACAAATTGTTCCCTGGCCCTTAAAGTACAAGAAATCAATTTCTTTTCTAAATCAAGTCAACTCTAGCACCAAAATGGCACTGGCCAAGATC
Source organism: Neotragus pygmaeus (assembly GCA_006410875.1). Lineage (NCBI taxonomy): Eukaryota > Metazoa > Chordata > Mammalia > Artiodactyla > Bovidae > Neotragus > Neotragus pygmaeus. The sequence goes on from SJYV01004779.1 coordinate 40,327, forward strand.
TGTGAGAGGCCTCTGCTAGTCCTTTTTTTTATGGTCTCATCTCCCTCCCCTTGGATATTAGTCCACTCCTTCATTCATCAAGTAGTTATTATGCCAGGTACCAACGTATGCGTTTGGGATACAATAGCGAACAAAACAAAGACTCTGACACTTTTACATTTAGTCTCGTGGAGAGAGACAAAACAAACAAATAAATACAGAGCATGTCAAATGATGACAAGGACCAAGGGGAGCAGTGAAGTGGTGTGAGAAAAACAGGGAGCACAGGCCATGAGGGTCGTTCTTCTGCAGAGTGATCGGGGAAGGCATCTCTGGAGAGGAAGACTGTAAAGAGAGGTTCTGGAGTAAAAGCCTGAGCTAGTAAACATGTAGAGGAAAGAGGTTTCAGGCAAAGGATATAGCAAGTGCGAAGGACCTGAGGCAGGCACTCTTGCTCCGAGGACATGCAAAGAAGCCTGGAATTGGCACTGAGTGACTAAGTGGGAAAGTGAAGGAGTAAGTTCCGAGATGGAGGGATGGGAACCCGTAAGCCAGCACAAGCTTGGCTTTCTTGAGACAGGAATTCATGAGAGGGCTTTAGCTGAGGGTTCCGATGACCTATCTTACAGTTTAAGGGGGTAACTTTGGCTGTTACGTGGCTGCAGTCTAGGGGACATGGAAGGAACAACAGTGCAACACACGTCTCACATGGGCCTAGCCCAATACTAAGTGAAAGTGAAAGTGAGCTCAGTCGTGTCCGACTCTTTGTGACCCCATGGACTGTAGCCCATCAGGCTCCTCTGTCCATGGGATTCTCCAGGCAAGAATGCTGGAGTGGGTTGCCATTTCCTTCTCCAGGGGATCTTCCCGACCCAGCGATCGAACCCAGGTCTCCCACATTGCAGGTAGATGCTTCACCCTCTGAGCCACCTGTGGGATACAGGTAAATTCAGCCCTCCCTGTCTTGCTGTGGTCCTATGACACACAAAAAGAAAATGCCTGTTCAGAACAGAATTGAACCGTTTGCCGCCCCAGCTTGTTCAGGCCCTGGTTCACGAAACAGCTGAAATGATACTTCGTTCACTCCCAGGAGAAGGGAACAGGCAACCGTCCAGACGTCCGCCTCGCTCGCCCCGTGTGGTCGTGCTCCCAGGGCGCACCTGCGCTCCTCCCCGCTGCTGCCACGACGCGCCGTCCTCCCGCTCGCGTGGGCCGGGCCGAGGGAGGAGAGGCCTAGGAAAGGCCTGCTCGGCCGCGGCGCCCAGCATCCTCCCCGGGGCNCCGTGTGGTCGTGCTCCCAGGGCGCACCTGCGCTCCTCCCCGCTGCTGCCACGACGCGCCGTCCTCCCGCTCGCGTGGGCCGGGCCGAGGGAGGAGAGGCCTAGGAAAGGCCTGCTCGGCCGCGGCGCCCAGCATCCTCCCCGGGGCCTCAACCTAGCAGACAGAGGCTGTCTCCCAACCCGGTCTCACTTCTTGCTTCCAAATTCTCCACAACTCTTCCCGAGGACCTTAGGTTGAATGAGAGCAAGGAGCAGAGAAGTGAAAGAAATATTTATGCACTTTCCAAATTTCTCTATCCAAACCCTGCTCTCTCACAGTGTTAACTTAAAAGGAGGGCATTTGCTGCCTTTGTTCTGCTTCAGACGTGTCTCGACTGGAGAAGGCCCCTCCATGAGCAAACGCGCAAGGAAGGACGGGGCCGTCAACCAGCCGTCACCCTGCTCCATTGTCTCAGCTCCGAGACCTTCAAAAACAAAGCCTGGCTGCAGCTGTCTTTCACACAGGGCAAACTGGCATGTTGGGGGAGCCTAGAAATACAAGAGCCACCAATAACCCCTTCCTAGGGCAAAGGAGGCCCAACACAGGCCCTGGGTTGCCCTTCCTGGGAGGGGCAGCGAGGGCAATGCTGCAGTGGCGTAGTCCTTCAGCCCCCTAGTGCACAGCAGGAAAGGGAGGCTAGGATGCTCATTTCTTTCTCAGTATCTCATACTGTTACACACTTAGGTCATATCACAACAGCAGTAAGCACCAAGAGAACTTCTCAGAGGACCCAGTTCGCTCTTAAGAGTCAGGCACTGTGTCAAATGCCAGAGATGTAATAAAACACACTCTGCCTGAGAAGGTTCAAAGTCTACGCGGGGTAACAAACATTTAAACAACTCATCCCAGCAACTGGGAGGTGCTATCACACACAGGGCCATGAAGATACAGAAGAGCAAGAATCCAGTTCCAGATGCAAAGGGCTTTACAGAAGTGGTGATGCTTATGCAAATTTTTTAAAATAACAATTTTGGTTTTTTATAAAAATGACACTTCAAACAATGGGTCCAAAAAAAGGAAAATGACCAAATACCTCAAGTCACACACCCAGAAATAAACTCATAAATGTGATTTTACTGGAATTCTTGCCTGGAGAATCCCAGGGACAGGGGAGCCTGGTGGGCTGCTTTCTATGGGGTCGCACAGAGTCGGACATGACTGAAGCGACTTAGCAGCAGCAGCAGCACTGGAATTCTATCAAAGAAAACGACACTTTGTTAAAATGAAGGAACTAGTGCAAAGNTGCCTGGAGAATCCCAGGGACAGGGGAGCCTGGTGGGCTGCTTTCTATGGGGTCGCACAGAGTCGGACATGACTGAAGCGACTTAGCAGCAGCAGCAGCACTGGAATTCTATCAAAGAAAACGACACTTTGTTAAAATGAAGGAACTAGTGCAAAGGTCCAGACTATGAAAGGACAATGAGCTGGGTCAGCTTAGAAGGCAAAGGGGTCGGGAGCTGACCACAGCGGGAGGGCCAGGACCATATCTGGTTCTTGTGCAAACTGGTACTCTGTGGTGGAAGACATCCCAAAGACATGTGCTTAAAGAATAAAGGAACACATAAAAGGTAGGCAGACTAAGCATCCAGAGAGGAAGAAAGGCCTGAGGGAATGGTCCATTAAGTGTAAAGAAATGAGCCTCATGCATCAGGAGATGATACTGTAATAGCAGCCCCATTTAATGAACTGTTGCATATGCCAAGTCCTAAGCCAGGCATTTTTCATGGTTCAACCAATTAATTCTCACACCAGCATTACCTAAATATCATTGAGTGAGTGAGTGAAGTCGCTCAGTCGTGTCCGACTCTTTGTGACCCCGTGGACTACCAGGCTCCTCCGTCCATGGGATTCTCCAGGCAAGAATACTGGAGTGGGTTACCATTTCCTTCGCCAGGGGATCTTCCCGACCCAGGGATCGAACCCAGGTCTCCGGCATTGGAGGCAGACGCTTTAACCCATGAGCCACCAGGGAAGCCCAAATATCATTATGATTGTCACTTTACATCCAAGGACACACCCGAAAAGATTAGAAGACTTGTTCAAGATCACCCAGGTNGGATCGAACCCAGGTCTCCGGCATTGGAGGCAGACGCTTTAACCCATGAGCCACCAGGGAAGCCCAAATATCATTATGATTGTCACTTTACATCCAAGGACACACCCGAAAAGATTAGAAGACTTGTTCAAGATCACCCAGGTAGTAATTTAAGATCTGATACTCAACCCAGTGCTTCTGTTTTTCCGAAGAGGATGTTCAGCATGTTGCCCCTCCACCTCAAAGGGCTTTGGTTGCTTGGATGCTTACGTTCTGTCCATTGAAAACCAATCTTAGAATCTTTAGAATCATATGTCCCAGGCAACTCTTCAAGTCACTCAGTTCAGTCAGTTTAGTCACTCAGTTGTGTCCAGCTTTTTGCAACTCCATGGACTGCAGCGCTCTGGGCTTGCCTGTCCATCACCAACTCCCGGAGCTTGCTCAAACTCATGTCCATTGAGTTGGTGATGCTGTTGAACAATCTCATCCTCTGTCATCCCTTCTCCTTCTGCCTTCAATCTTTCCAGCATCAGGGTCTTTTCCAATAAGTCAGTTCTTCACATCAGGTGGCCAAAGTATTGGAGTTTCGGCTTCAGCATCAGTCCTTCCAATGAATATTCAGCACTGATCTCCTTTAGGATGGACTGGTTTGATCTCCTTGCAGTCCAAGGGATTATCAAGTCTTCTCAAACACCACAGTTCAAAAGTATCAATNTCTACGGGGTCACAGAGAGTCAGACACGACTGAGCGACTTCACGTTCATGTTCGTGTACATATATATATATATATATACACACACACACACACACACACACATATTTACATATATTACATATATATACCTGTATTTATGTATACATATATATACATGTATTTATATGTAAACATATATATACATGTGTATATATATATATATATATATATATTTCCTTGCTCTGTCCATTGAGAGGGTCTAGGAGCAATGACACCTCAGTAGCAGTATACACACTTAGGACCCAAATCTTTGTTTCTAAACACTATTCTCCAATATCCTTGGGTTTCCTCAGGCACAAGGAACTTGGGCTGCTCAGGCCCTCCTCCAGCAGGGATAGAACGGAAAATATCAAGATAAGACTCGAACACTTTGTGCTGCCAGAAAGTAATGAAATGCTGAGGAATATAACATGGAAGCCAACCTGAAGGTGCTCCGAGCAGTTAAACAATTTGAGCAATCTGAGCAACAAATTAATTTGAGCAACAAAATAAATGAGCAACAAAACAATTTGAGCAACAAAATAAATGATGGTATCCATGAGTCTCTACTGATAGAGATAATCTAATTAATCAATAAAAGTTAGGGATGAGATTGCTTTTCCTCACAGCAGAATACCAATTAATACGTATCAATGAAAAGAGAGAAACAGAGAATCACCATTAGGCAAATACTATATATAGCAATGAACGTTGCAGACAAGAACCACCAATCTATGCTATTATTAGTGGGTGAAAAATTTGAGATTTGCCATCTCAAAGCAATTCCCACATGACAGTTATCAACTAAAAACAGAAAGATAGTATCTTTAAGTGGAGAGACCTCACAAACTTAACCAAGACATCAAGGTAAACAGCACCAATAACTAGTAAAGCATACTATCATAAACATCTTGATTTGATGCCCCAAGAAAGACAAAAGCATTTTTGTGGTAATTTTGCCAAAAATGCAAAAACCTCATTCTAACTATGAGGAATCCTCAAACAAACCCAAACTATAGGATATTTTACAAAAAAAAAAACACCCTGACCAGTACTCTTCAAACATGCAAAGGTCATGAAAGGAAAAACTCAAGAACTGCTGGAGAGTGGAAGACACTAATAACTAAACACAATGCGAGACCAGAAACAATATCCTGAAACAAAGAAAAAAAAGCAATGGTGGGAAAACTGGTAACTTTCTAATAAGGTCTGTAATTTACTGGATATTATACAATGTTACTTTCCTTAGCTTGATAAGTGTATTCTTTTCTACAGGTATAAAATTAGTTCAGTTTTTAGGTTTAAAAACATTTTTTGTTCCAAACCTTCCCCTCAGATTTCAACGTTCTCACTTATTTCCTGGATGCTATTTTATAATATAAATACATTTACTTTCCTTACCTTATTACCTAACTACACACCAAGATTTACCCTCACCTATGGGTTTCATTTGTTGAGTCAGATAGAAAAATAAAACAGGTAGATTGCCAGCACTGTGGGGAGAATACAGGTTTTGGAATCAAGACAGACTGAGCTTTGTCATTTATTAGCTGTGTAACATTAGCAAAGTTATTAACCTTCTCAATCTTAAGTTTCCAGTAAATGAATTTAATATTAATCACAGAGCTATTGAAGAACTAAGGTAATATGTCAAAACCCAGGATAATTCTGGGCATGTAACAAATAGCTATTAATACCAGTACACTTTGTTTCAAAAAATACCCAGCAAGCTTAAGCTTACTCTGGTGACTATTTCAATGCATCAGTATGAACCGGTTAACTGTTTCCAGATGTAAAATTACAACAAATTTTACTTGCTATTATTAGCAAGCAGTTAAGTCACTCACAAGTAAAACCTATTCAAAAGCTATCACTGAGTTTCAACTATTTTGTTCAATATTCATTGACAAAGTATATCCTAGATACAGCAATACAAATAAAATAACTTCATGCCTGAATAGATATTAATAGATTTTGGTACCTATCAATTTTTCATTGGATTCCAAACTCACTAGGGGAAGCAATATACTAAATGCTACCTGTATAAACATTAAAACTGGTATAAAACTCCCTGTGTAAACATTAAAACAAGGGAACTCCAAAATATGTGTAAATGTATATGAATATCAAATTAACATGTGGAGTGAACAGACCTCTTCATTTGTCTGCAGCTGGTGATATCCACAGATGTGTGTGTACATGAAAAAGTCTTAACTAGCATGGGCTAAGCAGAAATCTGTATCTGACTTCAATTTGGCATGGCCACTAAGGCAAAAGAAATAAAAGTAAAAATAAACAAATGAGACCTGAACTTTTTAAAAAGCTTTTGCACAGCAAAGGAAACCATAAACAAAAGGAAAGAAACCTACAGAAAATAAATGCAAATTATGTGACCAACAAGGGGTGTGCAAATATACAACTGCTCATACAACTCAATTAAAAAAAAATCCAATCACAAAATGATCAGAAGACCTGAATAGACATTTTTCCTAAGAAATACAGATGGCTAACAGGCACACGAAAAGATGCTCAATAAAGATAATTATAGGAGAAATGCAAATCAAAACCATAATGAGGTATCACCTCACATGTGTCAGAATAGCTATCATCAAAAAGTCTACAGGTAACAAATGTTGGAGAGGATATGGAGAAAGGGAAACTCTTCTACACTCTTGGTGGAAATGTAAATTGGTGTAGCCAATGTGAAAAACAGTGTGGAGGTTTTGCGAAAAACTAAAAATAAGAATACCATATTACCCTATGATGAAGTAATTCCATTCCTGGATATATATCTGGGAAAGAAAAAAAAAAAACTTTACTTTGAAAAGATACATGTACCCCAATATCCACAGCACTATTTACAGTAACCAAGATATGAAAGCAACCCAAGTGCCCATCAACAAATGACCAAATTAAGATGAGACATATATACCCAATGTAACATTAGTGAAAGTGAAGTCACTCAGTCGTGTCCCACTCTTTGCAACCCGTGGCTTGTAGCCCACCAAGCTCCTCCATCCATGGGATTCTCCAGGCAAGAATACTGGAGTGGGTTGCCATTTATCCAGCCACAAAAACATTAAAAAAAAATACTGCCATCTGCAGAAATGTGGATGGACCTAGAAAATATCATGGTTAGTGAAATACATCAGAGAAAGCCAAATACTATATGATAATATTCCAAATACTGTATCTAAAAAATAATACAAAGGAATGTTTATGCAAAACACAGACTCACAGATATAGAAAACCAACTTGTAGATATCAAATGGGAGAGGGAAAGCAGGAGTGGCAAATTTAGGTGTGTGTGATTAACAGATACAAACTACTATATATAAGCGATAAGCAACAGAATATACCATAAAGCGTAAGGAATTATACCCATTATCTTGTAATAACCTATAATGGAATATAATCTGCAGAAATATTGAATCATTATGTTGCACATCTGAAACTATCACAAACTATTCTAAGTCAACTATACTACAACTTAAAAAATTAGCATGACCTGGCATGATGGTATTGCAGGTGTTATTGAGGCAATAATTATATTTTGAATTTTTTAAATGTCCTTTGGTTATACACGTTTTTTATATACTAGTAGGTGGAAATCTTTTTTGTTCCTTCTGTCTGGTTTCTCAACAAAGTCCACAAGCCAAAGAATTAAACTGAAAAGCCAGTTAAGTTCCATATGGGTCTTAGAACAATAGTGTGTGTGAATGTCTAGACTTAAAATTATTAATATTAGTCTTAGATGAGCTGACTTATTTTGATCCCTGTTAATTTTGTTCTCAGAGAAGAGCTCTTATATTCATGTGACTTGCCCAAAGGCTTCTACAGTCACTGTCATATGATCTCCAGTAACTTCTGAGAATGATATGTACATGGACTTAATCAAAGCTATATATATCAAGATTTTATTTGAGTTCAATGAAGATGTCCAGTGGATTTTATTAAGTGCAGAGATAAAGAAAAGTCAAGCTTAATTATTATTTAGGGCATAAATCACTTTCCTAGACTGAGGCAGAAGAAAAACTCAATGGAATTACTACACATCCAAAGCAGAAACTAAAAAGGGTAACAAAAAGTAACTTTAGATACTAGGCATGCTTAGTCTCAAGAACTAAAAGATGACTAACTTTCAATCAAAATAACAATGAAAGAGTTAAAAAAAAAATAAAAGGAGGTCATGTTAAGATGGAAGAAAAGCAGAACTTTCTTAAGAATGAATTTAATCTCAGAAACTTTACTAGTCAGATATGAAAAAAGAAAAAAAGAATATACTTATATATACCAGAACTATGCATTCTTAAAGATGGAATTGGNTGCATCGTGGCCCTTGGTTTTCCTCACAGGACTGAAGACCACAGCAGCAGCATCTTTGCTGGGTTTGCGGTTCTCTTTGCCATCCTCCTGGTTGTGGCAGTTTTCTGTGTCCTGTGGAACTGCAGTAAACGGAAGAAGCGTGAGTCCCTTGTTTGTCCAGAGTTGAGACACACTGTGATCAATTGTCTAGTCTGGAATTTAAAGCCCAGTTCTCAGATGGCACAGTGGTAAGGAATCGGCCTGCCAATGCAGGATATGCAGGAGACGTAGATTCGACCCCTGGGTCAGGAAGATCCCCACGAGGAGGAAATGGCAACCCACTCCAGTTATTTTTGTCTGGAAAAATCCCATGGACAGGGGCCTGGCAGGCAACAGTCCATGGGGTCACATGGAGTCAGACATGATGGAGCACAGACACACACACATTGCCCTTCAGAGAGAAACTGTTGCACCGAGGAGTTCTCTGTTCTTACCTGTGTGTTAACACAGGTCATTGTCCTTGTCGGGATCACAAGCCGTGGCTCTGAAAGCTCCGTGCTGAGTCGAGCTTCATTCTGAAAGCCATGCCCTGGTACCCTGTGCCCATTTCTTCTTCCTGCTTCTGTCTCCTAAGTCCCCTGTTCTTCTAGCTCAAAGGCATGGTCAAGTCTGGAAACACATTTTTCATAATACATGGTGAGGGTGGGGAATATTTTCAGAAGCAGTCTCTTCCCCAAGGGTCCCCAATTCTGTGCAGCTAAGCCCAGCTATGACCTCTGTGTCTCTCACTGTCTTGCAGGGCAAGTTCCCTACCTCCGAGTTACCATCATGCCCTTGTTGACTCTGCCTCGACCCAGACAGCGAGCCAAAAATATTTATGACCTCTTGCCCCGAAGACAAGAAGAGCTGGGTAGGTTTTTCTTTCTCATCCATGGAATCCAGGCCTACAGAACTTCTGCCCCCAGAACATAGGTCTCACCTGCAAAAGCGGCTTTTTCTAAGCATGCTACTGTCCTGCTCTTCAGGGAGCCGGCAAGAGGACGGGACAGACAGATGGCAAGGTTCACCTCCAGTGGGGCCTGGGGGCTTGAAGAGGGAGCAGGGAGTCATCGGGGTCAGGGATCTGGTTTGAAGTTTTCTCCAACTTCATTAAGAAATGATTAACATATGTCACTGTATGAGTTTACAGAGTACAGCATGATAATTTGATTACATAGACTACAGTTTGGGTTTTTCTTGATGTAGTTAGTTGGGTATATCTAAGGTTGGGAAAGACACACAGGAGGAGAACATGGCCTCCAGCCTCAAGTCAGGGAGGACTCACCCGAAAAGACTCCTCCCAGCCAGCCTCCTCGAGTCCTGTGTTAGTGTCCATTTGTCCTCAGTGAGCTGAGGAGTGTTTCTGGTCTCCCAGCTCATCATCCTTGAAGCCCTGATCCTCTCCCCACAGAACACTGGCCCCCGAATACCAGATATCAGACAGGTCCACTTCACCCAGAATGTGAGGACTGAACAGGCTGAAGCACTAGGAGGACTGGCTGACTATGCTCAGGGTTTGCTCTCTTTCCTTTCAGGAAGACATCCCTCAAGGAGCATCCGTATTGTCAGCACCGAAAGCCTCCTCTCCAGGAATTCTGACAGCCCTCCTTCTGAGCATGTGGTAAGAGTGAAGCTAAATGACAGTCCCTTTGGGAGAAATGACGTGTCTCTGGCAGAAGAGCTGAAGTGCAAGAGTTCTAGGTTTTGCTTCTTATTTCACTATAAACAGCACCCCAGGCCCTATTAATAAATGGGAAGACTAGCCTCAGGACCGCCCTACCACCCAAGGCAAAAAATTTAGAAAGAGAGGAGCAAGTGCTTGAGATTTTAAGAAAGGCACGTGTGTTCATGGATACTTGTTGGAACCGAAATGTACCGCTTTAACAAAGACATGATAATACGTTTTTCCAAATAAGTGTTGTCTCCTGTACCGTAATTACCTTGGGAGGGTACATAAATATTCCTACAGGGCTGTTGGTGCTCAAAGCACCCTTAAAGTTCTGCTTTGGGATTACTTCCAAGCCTATGTCAAATTGTTTCCATCTTCCTCCATAGCAGAAATACTCATAAGTCACTCAGCACTGCGACTGGTATAAAAAGTGTTGAGCGTGTTGGGGATACCTTTGCGTCTGGCTCTGATGTCAGCTCCCAAGAAGGAGACGCAGAGCAGTGTGGGGCAGAGGGACTGTTCTGAAGATCAGGGCGCTCGTTTCAGTAGATAAGTCCTTGTTAGCTTGTTAAAGAATTTGTTTCTTCGGTTTTACGGCATCCCTGGGTGAGTATGGCCATGGTGCCGCTGCTGCTGATTTGCTCTTTACCCAGCCTTTCTTTACCCAGGGCTGCTGATTGGCTCGTTACCCGGCCTTTCTTTACCCAGAGCTGCTGATTGGCTCGTTACCCAGCCTTTCCTTACCCATGGGCACAGGTTTGATGACCACGTGGCCGCCTCAAAATCGCCACATCTACTTCCTCTTCCTCTCGCATGTCCCATTCTTAGGCTCTGGCCCTGCTTCTAAGACTTCCTAGGGCAGCAGGTCCACGTGGCTATAAAAGGAAGAGTGGAGGAAATCCACTGCTTAAGCTAGTTCTCGGATTCAGCTGAGCCCTGTGGGGATTTTGCACCTAGAGTTTAGATTTCAAGCTGACTTAAACCTACAAACATGTTTGGCTTGTACTCTGTACTGTTTGAAGGACGTTTTGAACCAGGTGCCAACATTTAAAAGCCTAAGAGATTTCACACTGAAGTCCAGATATTCAGCCTTTTTTGAAAATCAGACGTTCTGGAAACATCAGACCAGCATTCCTAAATCTGTGCCTCAGCTGCACCCGTACTAATAACAGCAAGCATTTCCTAGTGTCCCCTTTGTGCCAAGAGCTAAACAATTCACAGGTAGTAATTCATTTTTTCTTCACAAAAACCACATGGTATTTATATTATTATGATTATCCCATTTTATAAGTTAGGAAACTGAGGCACAGTGAGATTAGGTAACTTGTGTAAACTCAGCACAGAGTGGTAAGGTTAGGACTTGCACCCTCAGTCTGAACTGAAGCCTCTACCTTTAGCCACTATGCTGAGCCTAGCAATATGTTCTGGGATGGCAGGCTCTCTCTAGTTCATCCTTCCCCTACTGAACCCCCACAGTGTGGCCAGAAACTAGTTGCAACTTACTGTCACATTTACACTACTGCTTTCCTTAAACCCAGCCCACTCCACTCATCCCAACCTGGCTTTGGAAGCCTTGTGATCTGAGACCCCTGCTTCAGAGGTTTTCTCTGCAGTGAAGAGCTGAGTGAAGGAGCTGTTAGATACAGTAGTACCGGGTAGGGAGAAGAAAGGGCTTGTCCTTATTCCTGCTCCTGCCTTGTCACGCGCCTTCTCTTCTTACTTACAGCCCTCCCAAGCAGGCGACACCCTCCACATGCACAGAGCCCATCCTCACGCCATGGGGTATGCAGTGGGCATCTATGACAATGCCGTGCGGCCCCAGATGTGTGGAAACCTTGCTCCCTCACCTCACTATGTCAATGTCAGAGCTTCGAGACGTTCCCCGAGCACTTCTTCAGAGGATTCGAGAGACTATGTCAATATCCCCCCAGCAAAGGAGCTTGCTGAGACTTTGGCTTCTGCCAGTAACCCTCCTGGGAACCTCTTCATCCTCCCAAGTGCCAAGGAGCTGGCACTGTCTGAAGAAACAGATGAAGGTTGTGGGAACGCCAGTGACTGCACTAGTTTGGGGTCTCCAGGAACGGATAACAGTGATCCACTCAGCGATGGGGAAGGGTCTTCTCAGACCTCGAATGACTATGTCAACATGGCAGAGTTGGATCTCGGGACCCTCCGAGGGAAGCAGCTCCGGGGAACGTTTCAGTGCCGCAGGGATTATGAAAATGTACCACCAGGTCCCAGTAGCAACAAGCAGCAGGAAGAGGAAGTGACATCCTCAAACACACACCGTGTAGAGGGCAGGACAGATGGTCCAGAGACCCACATCCTACCTGCCGCGCAGTCGGGGAGCTTCCTGGCTTTAAAGGATTACATGGCCTGTCAGTCGTCTGACCACAGTGAGACCGGGCCGTGGAAACATGCAGAAGAGACAGAGACGTCAAGTGAGGACTCTCACGACTATGAGAATGTGTGAGCTGCCGAAGCAGGAGCCAGGGGCTGAGCAGTGGCCTGACCCATGGCTCTTTCCTGACAAGCTAAGACCCAGCCACCCAACCGGCAAGCTACATGAAGTGGTCGCAGCTGCCAGATTCACCCTTGACGACCCTGTATTTCAGTGGTTTCATTTGGTTAGATGAAATGAGTAAGGAGCTAAGCGGCTCTCAAAAGCAGAATTTTGAGAAAGCCAGAAAGTAATTCTTCTCAGCAAGGTTCTGTTACCTCTCATACCAACTTAAGAATGTTTGCTGAAACTCCCTTACAGAATTGTTAGGAGGTTAAAAATGGAAGAGTCCTTTAGTGTGCAGTGTGCAGAAACACGATGTAGCCTAAAATCATTAGCTTTGCTAATACCAGCAGGCTGCGAAGCAAGAATACAGATTATTTGGTAATCCAGGCAGAGGCCAAAAGGATTGAAGAAATTGGAGTGGGGTGGGGAGGGAGAGTTTCCACTCTAGAATGAGTGTGGACCACCAAACGCTGGAGAAAATGCAGAATAATAAGTCTCATCGTTGCTAAAGGGATTGCAAGCCATAACCTTCACTCTGGAAAATTGTTCATCGGTTTCCTATTAACATACACTTATTATATAACCCAGTCATTCCAGTATTAGGTATTTATCCAAATGTAAAGTTTGTGTTCACAAGAGAAAAAAAAAAAACAAACCTCATACATGACTGTTTATAGCAGCTTTATTCATGATTGTGAAAACTTGGAAATAAGTCTTTCAACAGGTGAGTGGATAAACAAGCTGTCCTATATTCACACAATGAATTTATCCACACTCAACGGTAAAAATGAGTGAAGTATATAGGTTCATGCAACAACATGGACAAATATTAAACACATTTTGCTAGGTGAAAGAAGCTATACGTAAAAATCTACATATTGTATGGTTCTACTTATATGACATTTCTGAAAAAAGCAAAACTGTAGAGGCAGAAAACAGATCAGTGGTTGAGAGGTTTGGGAAGCGAGAACAAAGGAGCTATACAGGGAAATTTTTAGGATAATGTTTCTATAAGGTGGTTGATACTTGACTGTATGCATTTGTCAAAACACACACACACAAAGCCCGTAAAGCACAAAGGATGACTTTATTATATGCAAATTTTAAAAACTCACCAGGCTGTTGGGGGGCCCACAGTATAATGCAGATTGTAAAAATTTTGTAAAATTTTGTAAAAATTGAATTGGTTTTACAAATATATGACATAATCTCACTGAAGGGAGCGGGAGAAAATTGAGCTGGCCTAAGTAACTTTGGAAAACAATATTTTGCTTGAAAATGTAAGATAAAGACACAAAGAGCTGAACACAAACACTGCAGTGTAATTGATAAATTTTTGTCTCATGGGAATATAGTTTAGCAATTTTGAAACTAAGTATATCCTTGAGTTGAACAAATAATTAAATATGATACAGGTAAGCAGAGGCAGGTTTCTTACTCTCAGAGAAAGAAGTAATAAATAAGCAAGTAGAAAAGGAAATACGGATGAGTGTACATGTAGGCTTCCCAGATGGCACAGTGGTAAAGAATCTGCCTGCCAACACAGGAGATGCAGGAGATGCAGGTACGATCCCTGGGTTGGGATGATCCTGTGGAGAAGGAAACGGCAACCCACTCTGATATTCTTGCCTGGGAAATTCCACACACAGAGGAGCCTGGTGGGCTATAGTCCGTGGGGTCACAAAGAGTAAGACATAACTGAGCACATACAGCACACTCACACACACAAATACATAGGCTAGTATATGTATGTGTATTTCCTAACTCTGCCCACTAGAGGGTCTAGAAGCAATGATTCTCCAATCGCAACAAATACACTTAGCTCCCAGAGCTTGGTTTCCAAATATCATTGTCCAGTAAAAGGAAGCAGAACTCCTTGGAGGAATGGCTGGTTTTAGAGCTGAGGCAGGGAAAATACAAGATGAGTTTGAGCACTGTGTAGAAAAGGAAAGAAAAGAAAGAAACAAGGGATCAGGGGAAGAGAGAAGAAAAGATGAGGGCGTGTCAGAAGGAGCCAACTGAGAGCACTCTCAAAGGTACTAGAGCAATTTAGGCAATAAAAGTAAATGTTTATAATGCAGATTTATAACTCAAGGGATAAAATAAATATCCACTACCCTGATAAACGCTAAAATTAGCAGGTGGCATCTTATGGAAAAATAAGATAACTTCATAACTTCAAAGAATCTCCCTTCGAATGTTTATTCACTACCATGATGGTTTTAACGTTGATCCACAAATTATTTGATACTTCCCTTGGCACTTAATTCCCTTCGCCTTTGGTGTGGGCTGGATTTAGTGACTCTTGCCTAAGGAAAAGAATATGGAAAAGAGAAAATAATATATCTACAGTGGAGAAACCTGTGTATATGTAGGCTATTATACATGTATATTTCCTCTGTCCACTGGAAGGTCTAGAATCAGAGACGCTCCAGTAGGAATGAATGGACTCAGCTCTCAGACCTTGGCTTCTAAACTCGATAGACACTATCTTAACCACGTGATCAAGGTCAACTCACCAGTGGTAAGCTCTGTTGTGGACTTCCCTGGTGGTCCAGTGGCTAAGAATCTGCCTGCCAATGCAGGAGACAAGAGTTCGAGTCCTGGTCCAGGAAGGGTCCACATGCCAAAGGCATCCAAGCCTGTGAGCCATAACTACAGAGCCTGCGTGCAGAACTGCTGATGCCCTCACGCCCAGTGCACGTGCTCTGCAACAAGGGAGGCCCCCGCAGCGAGAAAGCTGAGCACTGCAGCTCAAGAGCAGCCCTCGCTTGCCACCCCAGAGAAAGCCCATGCACAGCGATGAAGACCCAGCACAGCCGTAAATACATGCATAAAAATTATGCTGCTCTATGACCAAGGAGAAGGGTGCTTCACCTCTGTGGTATTCTTCCCTTAAAGCTACAACCCCAGTCTTATCGTGAGAAGCATCAGAAAACTCAAACTGGATGACATTCAACAAATACCTGACCAGAATTCTTTAAAGTGTTAAAGTCATGAAAGACAAGGGAAGACTGGAGGAACTGTCAGACTGGCAGAGACTAAGAAGGTGCGATGACTAAATACGTGATGCCTTGGATCGGATTGTAGTACATGAAAAGAACGTTAGTGGGGGAAAAGGTGAAAAAAAAACAGAGAAGAAAGTTCATATTGTAGTCAATAGTACTGTATCAGTGTTAATTTCTTAGTTTTGACACAGATACCAAGGTGATATAATTAGCATTTAGGGGAAGTTGTGTGAAAGGTACAGGAACTCTGTACTGTCCCTGCAACTTTTCTGAAAGTTATGTCAAAACGAAAAATAATTTTAACGCAGGGATAAAGCTAGGAGTGAAGATATCTAGGTTCATTCAACTCAAATAAGTGTGCCTTTGTTCCTTTCTCTGCAAAAAGGGACAATATAAGCACATGCTACTATTGTTGCTTTGGATATTTGTGTTAGTTTTCTGCATGGTTCTGTTAATGTATGTCCTCAGTCTCTCCTATCAAACTGCAATCCCCTTGTCTGTAGGAAAATATAATTAAATCCTTTGTATTCACCCTAGTTCTTAGCACAAGCCCCAAGATAAAGTCAGGTTATCAATAACTGACAGGTGATGTGATTCCAGTGCATGTCGTTATAAAATGTTGAGTGACGTTTTTCTGTGGTTCAGGAATGGAGGCCGAGGCTTAAAGCTAAGCATCCAAGGTGTAAGAACATCCCAAGTTGCTGAGTTCAGAGCACCACCAGCTGTTAGGGGTCAGCCAACAACCCTCAGGGCTTACTGAGAACAGGGAAAGAAGTCCTAGCGTGCACCGCTCCCCACAGCACTGCGCCTCCACTCCAGGGGAGAGGACCGAGTGTGGCTGTGGCGAGCCTCCGAGGACACGCTGGTCGCGAGGAGAGTGTCTTTCCTCCTCACCACCTCCGTCCCCAGGGGTGGGAACCATCTCACCATCTCTTCTGCAGGCTACCTGAAGCCCCAGGAAAAGGAGAGAGTACAGTGTGTGCCAGAACTGAGAGGAAGGGCCTTGGAGGGGCTGACTATCCACTGCTGGGCATGGCAACTCTAAAAGTGTCACCAGAGGAAGGCCTCTGGGCCTAGGTCATTTCGTTGGTACCATGTCAACAGGGTGCAGGGCCAGGGACTTCTAGGATAAATCTGTGAGGTATAGAACATCAGAAGTGGCTTCACAAGCACTTGGGTAGGTGCTAGAGACTGCACATTTGTGTGGCCCTAAAATTCATATGTTGAAACTTAATCTCTGTTGTGATAGTATTAGATGCTGAATGCATGCTCCATCACTTCAGTCATATCCAACTCTTTACAACCCCATAGACTATAGCCCGCCAGGCTCCTCTGTCCATGGGACTCTCCAGGCGAGAATACTGGAGTGGGTTGCCATGGCTTCCTCCAAGGGATCTTCTCAACCCAAGGATTGAACGCACATCTCTTGTGTCTCCTGCACTGCAGGTGGATTCTTTACCACTAATGGGGGAAGCCCCATTAGAAGGTGGGGCCTTAGATGATCAGGTCATGACAGTGGAGCTCTCATGGATGGGGTCAGTGCCATTGTAACAGAGGCCCCAGGGCCTCTCACCCCTTCTGCCTTGTGAGAACACAGCCGGCTGGCTGCCTGTGGACCAGCTGTCAAGCTCTCACCAGACACTCAGTCTGTGAGTACCTTGATCTTGGACTTAGCAGCCTCCAGAACTGTGAGAAATAAGTGTTCGCTCTTTCAGTCCCCAGCCTAACAGTACTGTTGCTATAGAAGCCTGAGCAGACTAAGACGGTGGGATAAAGGCCACTTTTTACAGGAGCTAGCTCTCATACCTGTTTTGGGTAGATTCCTTCGTTGCTCTCAGATTCACTCTACACGTGACAAGCATTTAAATGTGCCACACACGAGGGCACTATGTCATTCTGATATTGATGGCCAGTAAAGGTTAGCCTAGGAAGCAAAGATAAGCACAGAAAGAGCATGGCAACCTCATTCATCAAGTGAAGAGAGATTTGTGTCAGATCTGTATGAAGATTCAGACAGAACTGGTTCTTAAACGCTGGCAGAAAAGGATCCTCATAACCAAGAGATAGCTGCATTGCCAAACCAGGGCCCACGTGCCCTCCACACAGTGAGGCCAAACAAACGACACAGTGGAGTTTGGAGTACAACAAGGTCTATTGCAAGGGCTATGCACAGAGAATGCTCAGAAGACCTGAACTCACGATGCTTTTCAGGGAAGAGTTTTTTGTTTGGTTGGTTTTGGCTGCTGCCTGCAGCTTTCCGGATCTTAGTTCCTCCACCAGGGATGGAAGCCAGGCCACAGCAGTGAAAGCGCTGAGTCCTAACCACTGGACCACCAGGGAGCGCCCAAGGAAGAGTTTTTAAAGGCAGTATGTGGGGAGAGAGCTGACCTCTGACCATTGGTGGCGAGCTGGCATGGCGGCCTTCCGGGGCCCTCGGCCTTCAGTCTCCCGGTGCTCCCCAGCCTGGGGTCTCAGCGCGCCTGCCGTGTCGTGTGTATGCTCCCTGAGACAGCACCAGGGCTCCGTGCCGTCCTGGGCAACCACGTCCTGACTGCTTTTCGTTTATTCCTGCATCTCCTAACGGTAACTACTCGAAGCTGAATCTGCTCTTTGGCGCTCAGGGAAGGCCTAGGACACTGCAGCTTTTCTATAAACCAGAAGCGCAGTGGCTTTCGTACCCAAGAGGGCCCCACCGTGTCCTGTTCACTGTCAACCCTCCTTTTCTTTGATACTCCTCAATCGTGAGACACGCTGGGCTGGAAGAAGCACAAGCTGGAATCAAGATTGCCGGGAGAAATATCAATAACCTCAGATATGCAGATGACACCACCCTTATGGCAGAAAGTGAAGAGGAACTCAAAAGCCTCTTGATGAAAGTGAAAAAGGAGAGTGAAAAAGTTGGCTTAAAGCTCAACATTCAGAAAATGAAAATCACGGCATCTGGTCCCATCACTTCATGGGAAATAGATGGAAAACAGTGGAAACTGTGTCAGTTCAGTTCAGTAGCTCAGTCGTGTCCCACTCTTTGCGACCCCATGAATTGCAGCACGCCAGCCCTCCCTGTTCATCACCATCTCTCGGAGTTCACTCAGAGTCACATCCATTAAGTCCGTGATGCCATTCTGCCATCTCATCCTCAGTTGTCCCCTTCTCTTCCTGCCCCCAATCGCTCCCAGCATCAAAGTCTTTTCCAATGAGTCAACTCTTCGCATGACGTGGCCAAAGTACTGGAGTTTCAGCTTTAGCATTATTCCTTCCAAAGAAATCCCAGGGTTGATCTCCTTCAGAATGGACTGGTTGGATCTCCTTGCAGTCCAAAGGACTCTCAAGAGTCTTCTCCAACACCACAGTTCAAAAGCATCAATTCTTCGGTGCTCAGCCTTCTTCACAGTCCAACTCTCTCATCCATACATGACCACAGGAAAAACCATAGCCTTGACTAGACGGACCGTAGTCGCCAAAGTAATGTCTGTGCTTTTGACTATACTATCTATGTTGGTCATAACTTCTTCCAAGGAGTAAGCGTCTTCTAATTTCATGGCTGCAGTCACCATCTGCA
>SJYV01004779.1:76887-99092 GCA_006410875.1 Neotragus pygmaeus
GGCTGGGTTTGGAGGGGGAGCGGACAGCAAAACCAGCCTTCAGAGAGAGATTTTCAGGAGATATTTTTATGAATCTGCATTCTTACATCTGCCCGTACTTAGAAAGTCCCATACTTAGAAAACTGATTAACTAAGGTATCTGAGCTATCTAACTTCCTTATGACCTGCAGCAACTTTCCACTGAGATATGTGCATGATTATACAAATCAGTTCGGTTCAGTCCCTCACTCATGTCTGACTCTTTGCAACCCTGTGGACTGCAGCACACTGGTCTTTGCTGTGCATCGCCAATTACCGGAGCTTTCTCAAACTCGTGTCCATTGAGTCAGTGATGTCATCCAACCATCTAATCCTATGTCATTCCCTTCTCCTCCTGTCTTCAACCTTTCCCAGGATCAAGGTCTTTTCCAGTGAATCAGTTCTTTGCATGAGGTGGCCAGGGTATGGGGCTTCAGCTTCAACATCAAGTCTTTCCAGTGAATATTCAGGGTTGATTTTCTTTAGAATAGACTGGTTTGATCTCCTTGAAGTCCAAGGGACTCTCAAGAGTCTTCTCCAACACGACAGATCAAAAGCATCCCTTCATTGGCACTCAGCTTTCTTTATAGTCCACCTCTCACATCCATGCATGACCACTGGAAAAACCATAGCTTTGACAATACAGACCTTTGTCGGTAAAATAATGTCTACGCTTTTTAATATGCTCTTCAGGTTTGTCATACCTTTTCTTCCAAGGAGTAAGCGTCTTTTACTTTCATGGCTGCAGTCACCATCTGCAGTGATTCTGGAGCCCAAGGAAATAAAGTCTGTCACCATTTCCACTGTTTTTCCGTGAAGTGATGGGACTGGATGCCATGATCTTAGTTTTTTGAATGTTGACTTTTAAGCCAGATTTGTCACTCTCCTCTTTCACTTTCATCAAGAGGCTCTTTAGTTCTTCTTCACTTTCTGCCATAAGGGTGGNTTTTCCGTGAAGTGATGGGACTGGATGCCATGATCTTAGTTTTTTGAATGTTGACTTTTAAGCCAGATTTGTCACTCTCCTCTTTCACTTTCATCAAGAGGCTCTTTAGTTCTTCTTCACTTTCTGCCATAAGGGTGGTGTCATCTGCCTATTTGAAGTTATTGATATTTCTCCTGGAAATCTTGATTCCAGCTTGTACTTCATCCAGCCTGGCATTTCACATGATGTACTCTGCATAAAAGTTAAATAAACAGGGTGACAATACACAGACTTGACGTACTCCTTTTCCTATTTGGAACCAGTCTGTTGTTTCATGGCCAGTTTTAAGTGTTGCTTCTTGACCTGCACACAGGTTTCTCAGGAGGCAAGTCAGGTGGTCTGGTATTCCCATCTCTTTCAGAATTTTCCACACTTTGTTGTGATCCACACAGTCAAAGGCCTTGGCATAGTCAATAGAGCAGAAGTAGATGTTTTTTTGGAATTCTCTTGCTGTTTCAATAATCCAACGGATGTTGGCAATTTGATCTCTGGTTCTTCTGCCTTTTCTAAAACCAGCTTGAACATCTGGAAGTTCTTGGCTCACTTACTCTTGAAGCCTTGCTTAGGGAATTTTTAGCAATATTTTGCTAGCATGAGAGATGAGTGCAATTGTGCAGTAGTTTGAACATTCTTTGGCACTGCCTTTCTTTGGTATTTGAATGAAAACTGACTTTTTCAGTCCTGTGGCCACTGCTGAGTTTTTCAAAGTTTCTGGCCTATTGAGTGCAGCGCTTTAACAACATCATCTTTTAGGATTTGAAGTAACTCAGCTGGAATTCCATCACCTCCACTAGCTTTGTTAATAGTGATGCTTCCTAAGGCCCACTTGGCTTCGCATTCCAGGATGTCAGGCTCTAGGTGAGTGATCACACCATCGTGGTTACCTGGGTCATGAAGATCTTTTTTGCATAGTTCTGTGTGTTTTTGCCACCTCTTCTTAATATCTTCTGCTTCACAGCCTTGTCTAAGTCAATGAAATTATGAGCCACCCAAGACAGACGGGTCATGGTGGAGAGGTCTGACAAAATGTGGTCCACTGGAGAAGGGAATGGCAAACCACTTAAGTATTCTTGCCTTGAGAACACCATAAACAGTATGAAAAGGCAAAAAGATATGACACTGAAAGATGAACTCCCTAAGACTGTAGGTGTCCAATATGCTACTGGAGAAGAGTGGGGAAATAGCTCCAGAAAGAATGAAGAGACAGAGCCAAAGCAAAAACAACTTCCAAATGTGGATGTGACTGGTGATGGAAGTAAAGTCCGATGCTGTAAAGAGCAATATTGCATAGGAATCTGGAATGTTAGGTCCATGAATAAAGGTAATTTAGAAGGGGTCACACAGGAGATGGTAAGAGTGAACATCGACATTTTAGGAATCAGTGAACTAAAATGGACTGGAATCGGTGAATTTAACTCAGATGACCATTATATCTATGACTCTGGCCAAGAATCCCTTAGAAGAAATGGAGGAGCCATCATGGTCAATGAAATGGTCAAAGAAATGGAGGAGCCATCATGGTCAACTGCATCTGAAATGCAGTACTTGGGCACAGTCTCAAAAATGACAGAATGATCTCTGTTTGTTTCCAAGGCAAAACATTCAATATCATGATCAGTAATGTTGAAGAATCTGAAGTTGAACAGTTCTGTGAAGACTTACAAGACTTTCTAGAACTAACACCCCAAAAAGATGTCCTTTTCATTATAGGGGACTGAATTGCAAAAGTAGGAAGTCAAGAGATACATGGAGTAACAGGAAAGTTAGGCTCTGGAGTACAAAATGAAGCAGGGCAAAGGCTGACAGAGTTTTGCAAGAGAACACACTGGTCATACTAACACCCTCTTCCAAAACACAAATGTTGACCCTACACATGGACATCACCAGGTGGTCAATACAGAAATCAAATTAATTATATTTGCAACTGAAGAAGGAGAATCTGTTTACAGTCAGCAAAAACAAAATCAGGAGCTGAGTGTGGCTCAGATCAAGAACTCCTTATTGAAAAATCGAGGCTTAAATTGAAGAAAGTAGGGAAAACCACTAGACCATTCAAGTATGACCTAAATCAAATCCCTTACAATTATACAGTGGAAGTGACAGATTCAAGGGTTTAGACTGATAGACCGAGTCCCTGAAGAACTGTAGAGGGAGATTTATAACATTGTACAGGAGGTAATGATCAAAACCATGCCCAAGAGAAAGAAATGCAAAATGGCAAAATGGTTGTCTGAGAAGGCCTTACATATAGCTGAGAAAAGAAGAGAAGTGAAAGATAAGGAGAAAAGGAAAGATATAACCATCTGAATGAAGGGAAAGAATAGCAAGGAGAGATAAGAAGGCGTTCATAAGTAGTCAGTGCAAAGAAATAGAGGAAAATAATAGAAAGAGAAAGACGAGAGATCTCTTCAAGAAAATTAGAGATATCAAGAGAACATTTCATGCAAAAATGGGCTCAATAAAGGACAGAAATGGTATGGACCTAACAGAAGCAAAAGGTTATACAAATACCCTTTGCCAAAATCACCTATACCCTTTTCGAAAATCTCATCCATACTGACCTCTCCCCTGACCTTTTTGGAAATTTCTCAGAGCTATCTGAAAGTCTGTCTCTAAGGCCATGTTTCTCAATAAGACACTGAATAGGCTCAACTCAAGACTTTTATGTGGTTTTTTGGTTTTTTGACAGATACACAGGGTGCCATATCAACAAAGGAGCTTCTATCCTCATAGTGGAAGCACTCTGGTTCACCAACCTGTAAGTCCTCTGAACTCTTCTTTTGAAGCTTTATGTAAGTTTCATTTCACAGGCAGATGGATCCAATCATTGGTGACTGGTGATTGATTCAACCTCTGGCTCTTCATTCTCTCCCTTCCCTTTCTTCCCTGTCCTTCCCTTCCCTCTAATCACACGGTTGGTTCTCCTGACCATCAGCCCCTCTCTTTAGGTAGGGCCCAATAGCCATCTCATTAATATAACAAAAAGTATATTTGTCATTAGGAAATTTGAAGAGTTTTAGGAGCTCTGTGCCAGAAATTGGGACAAAGACCAAATATGTATTTCTTTTTATAAGTCACAATATTACAGGAGTTGAAACAGTTGAATTAGTCTTGTACAGTGTTTCCACTGCTCTGGTGAGAACAAAATACAGGGACTTCCCTGGTGATCGAGTGGTTAAGACTCCACACTTTCAATGCAGGGAACACATATTCAATCCCTGGTAGGGGAACTAAGATCCCGCATGCCACAGAGCACAGTCTAAAAAAATACAATTGATTCTTGTTATTCATGGTAGTTATGGTCTAAAAAGTCACCACAGTGCTGAACCACAGTGCTCTCTGAACCACAGTGCTCTCAAGGGAAATACAATTAGGTTCCTGAAAGCTTCTGATCATACTTTCATCAAGTGATCAATGCATAACTTCATTTTATGTGTGTTTCTCTTTAAAGACTATTTAACGTAAAGTATTTTTTCATTAACATTTGAACTCACAGTAACTGAACTAAGTCATAGCTGCTGCTGCTGCTTGCTTCTGCTGCTAAGTCGCTTCAGTCGTGTCCAACTCTGTGCGACCCCATAGACGGCAGCCCACCAGGCTCCCACGTCCCTGGGATTCTCCAGGCAAGAACACTGGAGTGGGTTGCCAGTTCCTTCTCCAGTGCATGAAAGTGAAAAGTGAAAGTGAAGCCACTCAGTCGTGTCCGACTCTTAGCGACCCCATGGACTGCACCCTACCAGGCTCCTCCGCCCACGGGATTTTCCAGGCAAGAGTACTGGAGTGGGGTGCCATCGCCTTCTCCGAAGTCATAGCTAACGCAGGCTTATCTAGCACACGTTTTCCTCATAACGCACGTAACCGCTTTCTTGCCCTTTGAACACTGGACAGCAGTACACTTGGGGGTCATTTGAAATAGTGCAGTCGTGAACAAAATCCACAAAAATGCAAAAAATGAGCACTAAATAGACCACAAAAAGACACATGCTTACCGTTTGATAGATAAAACAAGAAAGCAGAATTTCACCTCCTTCAACCTGTGGGAAAAAAATTAATAAACAGAAACCTCAGTTGAATAGAGTGGGGGAACGAGGAGGGGGCGCTCTCACTGCTGGGAGGATAGCACAGCCCAAATGAGGAAGAAACACTGCTCCTCGTTCCCAGCAATGACTCAGCCAGTGAAAAGCCACGGCCTCTGTTTGCCATAGCTCTCCCAACTTCCTTTTCCTCCCTATTGCCACGTGGAGGCTTGCACGCGGCATTCCATGGTTGCAGACCTCGAATTGCCATTCTCTGCTGTTTTGAATAAACTCATCTTTGCTGGAGAAATATCTGGCAGTCCGTTTTAAGTCAACAAACCCTGGAAAGAACTATGCATATTGTCAAATTCCAATTTTTCCCAAACTGTACGTGCACATGTCCATGAATGACCAAAAGTGCTGAGAGTATTGATTTTGAAGTTACAAATAAATTTTAGGTAGTAGGCAAATTCACATACACAGAATCTGCAAACAATGAGGATCAAATATATATATACATGTACAAGTTACAAAATAAAAATTGTGTAATACTGGTGATTCCACTGATGAGTTAGTTAAATGTTGATATATATTTACATTTAAAGCTGGCATTTGTGCAACAAAAAACTGAATGGTAAAATTCAAATAAACAATTTAAAATGCAAGCTTTACTTAGAATGACATTAAGTCATAAGCAAAAAGCACAAGTAAAGAAACTAGAAGAAAGGACAAAATTTTCTATTTTATCACTTCAAGCTTCAGGGGTTAATAGTCAGCTGCCTGTTGCTCTGGCTATGCCATGAGAAAATCACCTTGGGAAAAGAATAAAAGCAAAATATAGCAATACAGCATAACCCAAATAAAAGTACATTGGGTTGATCAGTTGGGGTTGTCATACCCTAATAAGCTAAGGAAAAACATAGTGTGGACCTTGGAACATCAGGTCAGCACAAGTTCAGAACACGACTTGTGCATACACTAAGATGTTTTCCAAAGGCATATGCGGGTCTATGACCTCTAGCTAGGTGATAGCCCTTGTGCAAGAAAATAACAAAGACAGTTTAGTAATCAATAAAATGGGAGACATGACTGGGGACGCAGGAGGCTGACTTCATCATAGCACAGCAGATACTTTCTGCTTGCCAAGACACTAAATAACAGTGATGTGGCTCCAAGGAACAGGGCTGTTGACCTGAGAGGTCTTGAGTCCCATCTTTAAAACTTTAATTCTGTCTCTAGTTTCTTTTTCCCAAACTGTATTGAGCCCTACCGCTATGCTGACCACAGCATGTAACATTTTTTTCCCCTGATTTTTGAATAAGGTATCTCACTTTTCACTTTGCATTAAGCCTCACAATTATCTATCCAACCTTGTTCCCAGGATCCAGTCCTCCAGTTCCCTGTCCTCCAGTTAATGCGCTTGCCCCAGTGTTGTGTATGTTTGGTATGATTTCAAACCCAGGTGTTTATGACTTCTGTGAAGTTGTTTTAATCTACTTTTTTATGACTAAGACAGAACAAAGTTTTTATAAGTAAAAGTTGTTTTGATATGAGAATGAAGTCAGGATGTCATCATTTCATCTGTCACTGATAAGCACTCAGTAGCTTAGTAAAGCTGAAAGGAGAAAAGGAAATATATATCCATTTGAATGCACAGTTCCAAAGAATAGCAAGGAGAGATAAGAAAGCCTTCCTCAGTGATCAATGCAAAGAAATAGAGGGAAACAATAGAATGGGAAAAACTAGAAATCTCTTCAAGAAAATCAGAGATACCAAGTGAACTTATCATGCAAAGATGGGCTCGATAAAAGACAGAAATGGACCTAACAATAAATAAAGGACAGGTATGGACCTAACGAAAGCAGAAGATATTAAGAGGTGGCAAGAATACACAGAAGAACTACACAAAAAAGATGTTCATGACCCAAATAATCACGATTGTGTGACCACTCACCTAGAGCCAGATATTCTGGAATGCGAGGTCAAGTTGGCCTCAGAAAGCATCACTGTGAACAAAGCTAGTGGAGGTGATGGAATTCCAGTTGAGCTATTTCAAATCCTGAAAGATCACGCTGTGAAAGTGCTACACTCAATATGCCAGCAAATCTGGAAAACTCAGCAGTGGCCACAGGACTGGAAATGTCAGTCTTCATTCCAATCCGAAAGAAAGGCAATGCCAAAGAATATTGAAACTACTGCACAACTGCACTCAGGTACATGTTAGCAAAGTATGCTCAAAATTCTCCAAGCCAGGCTTCAACAGTACATGAACCGTGAATTTCCAGATATTCAAACTGGATTTAGAAAAGGCAGAGGTCACAGAGATCAAATTGCCAACATCCGCTGGATCATCAAAAAAGCAAGAGAATTCCAGAAAAACATCTACTTTTGCTTTATTGACTATGCCAAAGCTTTTCACTATGTGGATCACAACAAACTGTGGAAAATTATTAAAGAGATGGGAATACCAGACCACCTGACCTGCTTTCTGAGAAATCTGTATGCAGGTCAAGAAGCAACAATTAGAACTGAACATGGAACGATAGTCTGGTTCCAAATCGGGACAGGAGTACGTCAAGGCTGTTTATCGTCACCCTGCTTATTTAACTTATATGCAGAGTACATCATGAGATATGCCATGCTGGATGAAGCACAAACTGGAATCAAGATTTCCAGGAGAAATATCAATAACTTCAAACAGGCAGATGACACCACCCTTATGGCAGAAGGTGAAGAAGAACTAAAGAGCCTCTTGATGAAAGTGAAAGAGGAGAGTGAAAAAGCTGGCTTAAAAGTCAATATTCAAAAAACTAAGATCATGGCATCTGGTCCCATCACTTCATGGCAAATAGATGGGGAACAATAGAAACAGTGAGAGACTTTTTTTCGGAGGCTCCAAAATCACTGGAGATTGTGACTGCAGCCATGAAATTAAAAGACTCTTGCTCCTTGGAAGGAAAGCTATTACAAACCTAGATAGCATATTAAAAAGCAGAGACATTACTTTGCCAACAAAGGTTCGACTAGTCAAAGCTATGGTTTTTCCAGTAGTCATGTATGGATGTGAGAGTTGGACTGTAAAGAAAACTGAGCCCCGAAGAATGGATGTCTTTGAACTGTGGTGTTGGAGAAGACTCTTGAGAGTCCCTTGGACTGCAAGGAGATCCAACCACTCCATTCTAAAGGAGATCAGTCTGAATATTCATTGGAAGGACTAATGCTGAAAGTGAAACTCCAATACTTTGGCCACTTGATGCGAAAAACCAACTCATTCGAGAAGACCCTGATGCTGGGAAAGATTGAAGGTGGGAGGTGAAGGGGACAAGAGAAAATGAGATGGTTGAGTGGCATCACTGAAGCAATGGACATGAGTTTGAATAGGCTCTGGGAGTTGGTGATGGACAGGGAAGCCTGGTGTGCTGCAGTCCACGGGGTCACAAAGAGTCGGACATGACTGAGCAACTGAACTGAACTGAGCTTGGTGGCAGGAATCCTATGGAATCCTGAAAAGGGCTTTTCCATAGAACATGTGGCCAAGGCACATTTAGACTATGAGTACCAAGATTTTTATCTGGGCAGAGTTATTCTTTTCTAACCTAGTTCTCCAAAGACATTGGGACACTAGCCCCAGCTTTGGTAAAGGCTACTTCCTTATTGTCAGTGGTGANCTGAACTGAGCTTGGTGGCAGGAATCCTATGGAATCCTGAAAAGGGCTTTTCCATAGAACATGTGGCCAAGGCACATTTAGACTATGAGTACCAAGATTTTTATCTGGGCAGAGTTATTCTTTTCTAACCTAGTTCTCCAAAGACATTGGGACACTAGCCCCAGCTTTGGTAAAGGCTACTTCCTTATTGTCAGTGGTGATCAAAGACTGGGAGATCAGATGGCCCTCCAATGCGGCTACCATTGCTCCCGAGCAACGTGCTCTAGCAACCAGGGACTTTTATTTCTGCACTGGCACCAGGATGTCAGCTCCACCAAGAATTCAAAACTCATAGAAAAGGTACTCCCTCAACTAAACTTGAGTTTTATTTTCATTTCCCCTTGGCTGGAATAATCTATCACTGGTTTGGAGTATGTTTCTTTACTAACTTACTAAGAGACATTATCTTGCATGGTATTGGCTTGTGAAATCATTGTTATTTCCACAGTGAACCTGTGTTAAATAATTTTTTAAAAATCTCAGTCTCTGAGCATAATTTGTCTCCCTCAAAACAAATCACTGGGTTTCTTTATGGGGATAGGAGACATCCCTCCTCCCTACTCCAACATCCAACACATCTTTTCTCACAAGAAGAGCTCTGGCTCCCTCAGTCCTTCTCTTTCCTCTTTTAGCATCTAGCAGCTGCCTGCATTCCATGGATCATGGCCTTTTCCCTTTATCTTCAGAACACACACGCCAACCTTGTTTTTGTTCTTATGCCTCCTTTTTTTTTTTTTTTTTTTTGCCACGCTGTATGGCTTGTGGGATCTGAATTTGTGGGCCACGGATTAAACCCAGAACCAGTTAGTGAAAAGCGCCAAGTCCTAACCACTGGACCATGGGGAAATTCCCTACACCTCCTTTTCTGATTCTTACCTCTCTGTCTCCTGTCTCACTCTTATAAAGACTCTTATAATTACTTTAATAATTACTTTTTAATAATCCAGGATAATTTCTCCATCTCAAAATTATTAACAATCACATCACATGAGGTTACCATGTGAAGTTACATATTCACAAAAGCCAAGGATTAAGACATGATCATCTTTGGGAGGGCATTATTTTACCTACTGAAACTACATAACAGTATAGATTAACATACCTGGTAATAGCTGAAGCTGATAACATCTAAAAATCTGTTAAAAGATTCAGAAAAGTAAAATGATATGTACAAACACAGGCACACACACACACATGTCTGGTTTTAAAAGAAGAAATGAGAAAGTAGGAAGAAGGCTGCTAGGCCTGGCACATTTGCTGGATTCTTGATAAACTGATTTAGATTATATACAACATAGGGTTATTAATTTAGGAGAGGTTCTTCCTTTCCTGGAAGTCAAAGCAACTATCAAAGCAAAAGGTAACCATGCAGAGCTACCAATGTTCTGGGAGATAACAGCAGACGTATCAGGGGAAGTCTGCTGTTGGTTAAATTTATCTTCAAAAAATCCCTATTAGCTTGCACTTAGAATTTTTGACAAGCTCTTTCAGCCATCTTGGACCCTGCGAAGGCCTGCTGGGAATGGGACTTCTAAAACGACAAACATGTCTGGAAGGCTGTGGTCCAAGGCCATTTAAAAAAAAAAAAAAGAAGAAGAATTATTTTTGACAAAAGCTATGGTTTGTCTCAAGTGTAATGGAAAATCCTGGTTGTTGTTCAGTCGCTCAGTCGTGTCCAACTATTTGCAGCCCCATGGACTGCAGCACGCCAGGCCTCCCTGTCCATCATCATCTCCTGGAGTTTGCTCACACTCATGTCCACCAAGTCAGTGATGCCATCCAACCATCTCATTCTCTGTCATCCCCTTCTCCTCCTGCCTTCTATCTTTCCCAGCATCAGGGTCTTTTCCAATGAGTCAGCTCTTGGACTCAGGTGGCCAAAGTATTGGAGATTCAGCTTCAGCATCAGTCCTTCCAATGAATATTCACAGCTAGCTTCCTCCAGGATTGACTGATTGGATCTCCTTGCAGTCCAAGGGATTACTGAGAGTCTTTCTCCCCTGCTGCTAAGTCGCTTCAGTAGTGTTTGACTCTGTGCGACCCCATAGATGGCAGCCTACCAGGCTCCCCCGTCCCTGAGATTCTTCAGGCAAGAACCCTGGAGTGAGTTGCCATTTCCTTCTCCAATGCATGAAAGTGAAAAGTGAAAGGGAAGTCGCTCAGTCGTGTCCGACTCTTAGCGACCCCATGGACTGCAGCCTACCAGGCTCCTCCGCCCATGGGATTTTCCAGGCAAGACTACTGAAGTGGGGTGCCATTGCCTTCTCCGATAACACAGTTCAAAAGCATCAGTTCTTCGGTACTCAGCTCTCACATCCATACAAAACTACTGGAAAAACCAAAGCTTTGACTATACAGACCTTTGTAGGGAAAGTAATGTCTCTGCTTTTTAATACGCTATCTAGGTTTGTTATAACTTTTCTTCCAAGGAGCAAGTGTCTTTTAATTTCATGGCTGCAGTCACCATCTGCAGTGATTTTGGAACCCAAGAAAAAAAGTCTGTCACTGTTTTCATTGTTTCCCCATCTATTTGCCATGAAGTGATGGGACTGGATGCTATGATCATAGCTTTCTGAATGTTGAGTTTTAAGCCAGCTTTTTCATTCTCCTCTTTTACCTCCATCAAGATGTTCTTTAGTTCATCTTCAGTTTCAGCCATAAGGGTAGTGTCATCTGCATACCTGAGGTTATTGATATTTCTCCCGGCAATCTTGTTTCCAGCTTCTGCTTCATCCAGCCTGGAATTTCGAGTAATATACTCTGCATATTTCCCATGATGACTCTCGAAAAAGGTCAGTTTTCATTTCAATGCCAAAGAATGTTCAAGNGAGAAGACTATTGAGAGTCCCTTGGACTGCAAGGAGATCCAACCAGTCCATCCTAAAGGAGATCAGTCCTGAATTTTCACTGGAAGGACTGATGATGTTGAAGCTGAAACTCCAATATTTTGGCACCTGATGCAAAGAGCTGACTCATTTGAAAAGACCCTGATGCTGTGAAAGATTGAGGACGGGAGGAGAAGGGGACGACACAGGATGAGATGGTTGGATGGCATCACCGACTCAATAGACATGAGTGAGTAAACTCTGGGAGTTGGTGATGGACAGGGAAGCCTGGTGTGCTGCAGTCCATGGGGTCACAAAGAGTCTGACACAACTGAGTGACTGAACTGACTGAACTGAGAATGCCTTGAAAACGCCACTTATGTCAAGTTGGTTGATAGTGTTGAAGGTCATACATATGCTTACTGACTTCCCTTCCACTGGTTCTATCAGCTACTCAAAGAGGAGCATTGAAGGCTTCAAATGTGATTGTGGGTTTGTCTATTTATCCTTTCAGTTCTCCCCATTTTGTCTCCATGTGTTTTGAAGCTCTACTGTTAGTTGTACGCACATTTAGAATTGTTATGTCTTCTTAGTGACTCATAATTATTTAATGTCCTGCTTTATTGCTGATAGTACTCCTTGTTCTGAAGTCTACTTTATCTGACATTAATATAGCCACTAACCCCTTCCTTTCTTCATTCTTTCTTTCCTTTCTTTCACTTGAAACAATGTTCAACCTTTCTTATTTTAAAGTAATTTAAACTTACAGAAAAATTCCAGAGTAATACAGAGATTTCCCACATATTCTTCATCCAACATTTCCTAATGTTAGCATCTTGCATAACTATCACATGATGATAAAAACTGAGAAGTTAACATTGATACAATATTGCTAACTAAACTATAGGCTTTATTTGGATTTTATTAGCTTTTCCAATGTGCCTTTTCTGTTCCAGGACCCATTCCAGGATCCCACACAACGTTTAACCATAGATCTTAGTCTTCTCCAGTCTATGGAAGTTCATCATTCTTGCCTGGTTTTTCACGATTTTAACACTTTAAGTGTTAATACCAGTCATTTTGCGAAATATTCCTTGATTTGTTTTTAGTATCTTCTCATGACTAGATTAAAGCTATGCATCTTTGGCACATGCACTCCTCTCTGCGTTATGTCAAGATGTCTTATTACTGGTGATGTCCAACCTGATCACTTGATTAAGCTGGTATCGGAAAGATTTCTCCACTATAAAATAACTATTTCCCTTTAATAATAAATAAATATGTGGGGGAAGATACTTTGAAAATATTCAAATTCTAATATCTAATTTCTTCTTAAATTTTCTCCTTTTACTTTTAGCATCTATTGATGAATCTTGTCTACGACAATTATTGCTGTTATCTCATAATGATAATTTTTTATTTCCCTCATTCCCTCTACACTTATTAGCTGGAATTTTTCTGTAAGGAAGATCCATTACTTTGCTCCTACCAGCTTTCTTTTTGATTAGTGTTTGCAGATTATATCCTTTTCCATTCTTTCACTTTTAACCTACCTGTGTCATTAATTTAAAACGAGTTACAGTTAGCACTCAGATGAGGTAGTTTTAACTGCATGCTTCCAGTTCTGTGCATACAATTTTCAATAGTTGTTTTGCCAAAAGCTTTCACTTCTGTCTCAGGTTCAAGGGATTTGTTAACAAAATAAGTCACTTGTTCTGTAAAAATAAATAATACCAGTATTTATTAGAGAAGTATCTAGCTTACTTTCAATATACTAACATTAAAAGAAAAAGAGGAATAGAAACAGCAGAGGATACATCACCAAATTGGGTTTTGACCAACATCCAGACTCCAACAACACTGGGAATTCCCGTGTCGCAGCACATCTCAAGTCCCAGTTGGGAAGAGGTCCCAGGCAGTCCTTCTGCTCCATGGGTGAGACTCCAAAGACTGCAGTCTGGGGTTCCTGTTTATAACCTCAGGATGCAAATTGATACCATCATCAATCTGTGAACAAAATTAATATATTAATATTATATTAATTGTTTACAATGCTGTTTGCTTTGTTCTGCAAATCTTAGAGTGTTGTTAAGCCTGGGGCTTGGTTGGCCAGGCCCCCTCCAGGGGACTCAACAATCTCAACATTCTTTCCCCATCTTATCTATGGTGCCCCAAGGCTTGCATTCATAGCAGATAGTCACTCAGAGACACTAACTAACAGTCAGGGCAGTATCCAGGCAGGTTGGAGGTAAGGTCAGAGGCCTGCTCTGTTTTGCCTCGGTACAGTTCAGTCACTCAGTCATATCTGACTATTTGCAACCCCCTGGACTGCAGCATGCCAGGCCTCCCTGTCCATCAACAACTCCCAGAGTTTACTCAGACCCATGTCCATCGAGTTGGTGATGCCATTCAACCATCTCATTCTCTGTCGTCCTCTTCTCCGCCCACCTTTAATCTTTCCCAGCATCAGAGCCTTTTCTAGTAAGTCAGTTCTTCACATCATGTGGACAAAGTATTGGAGTTTCAGCTTCAGCATCAGTACTTCCAATGAATTTTTAGGACTGATCTTTAGCATTGACTGATTGGATCTCCTTGCAGTCCAAGGGACTCTCAAGAGTCTTCTCCAACACCACAGTTCAAAAGCATCAATTCTTTGGCACTCAGTTTTCTTTATAGTCCAACTCTCACATCCATACATGACCACTGGAAAAACCATAGCCTCGACTAGATGGACCTTTGTTGNAAATTAATTAAATAAACTAATTAAATAAACAAGCAAACTAAAAACATACCAGGTGTTAGGGATTTCCCTAGAGATACAGTGGTTAGATCTCTCAGCTTCCCCTAAAGTGGCACAAGTTCGATCTCTCATTGGGTAACTAAAATCCCACATGCTACTTGGCATGACCAAATGGTTATATATATAATATATATATATATAGTGTGGAGGAATAAAAAAATAAAAAAATATTAAATAAATTAACTAAACAAACATGCCAAGTTAGCTCTCTATAAATTCTGAATATCAAAACTGGAAAAAAGAGATAAGAAAATGAAAAATCATAAGAATAATATAACACATGAGACATTAAG
This sequence comes from Neotragus pygmaeus, assembly GCA_006410875.1. Classification (NCBI taxonomy): domain Eukaryota; kingdom Metazoa; phylum Chordata; class Mammalia; order Artiodactyla; family Bovidae; genus Neotragus; species Neotragus pygmaeus. The sequence goes on from SJYV01004779.1 coordinate 91,532, forward strand.
ATACCACTTTTAAAATGCTCAGAAGTAACACTGATTTCTAAGCAAAAATGTGCCCATGCACAAATAAAGATGATAAGTAGTACAGTAACAATATCACTGATAGAAATTATTTTTCCTAAATAATCTCCAAAATAAACATAATTCCAATCAAAAAGAGGGAAGTACAAAGAGGGAATCAACCTATTGTACATTTAGAATATAAACTAGCACTGGTTTCACTGGTGGCTCAGATGATAAAGAAGGTGTCTGCAGTGCGGGAGACCTGGGTTCAATCCCTGGTTTGGGAAGATCCTATGGAGCAGAGCATGGCAGCCCACTCCAGTATTCTTGCCTGGAGAATCCCCATAGACAGTAGACCCTGGCAGGCTACAGTCCGTGGGGTCACACAGAGTCAGACATGACTGAATGACTAAGCACACACACAGAAAAAAAGAATCTATTTTTAAAAATTTGACCTTAAATATTATGACAAATATTGGTGACAAACTAAGTCACCAATGTTAGTCTCAAAGATACACATTAAATGCACACACACACAAAGTGAAAAGACCAGTAGCATTATTGATGAAAAATTTGGATTGGCAGGTAATATGCAGAAGAATAATCAAAATAGTCAGAAAACAAAAGAATAATCAATGGCATTGATGATCAGGAATATTCAAATTAAAAGATTATATGATACCCTTGTCCACCTATAATATGGATTTAAAATAGTCTAAAATACGAATTTTTCAGGCTGAGTGCTGAAGAATTGATGTTTTTGAACTGTGGCATAGGGGAAGACTTCAAGGATATCAAGTCAGTCAGTCCTAAAGGAAATCAGTCCTGAATATTCATTGAAAGGACTGATGCTGAAGCTGAAGCTCCAATACTTTGGCCACATGATGTGAAGAGCTGACTCCTTAGAAAAGACCCTGATGCTGGGAAAGATGGAAGGCAGGAAGAGAAGGGAACAACAGAGGACCAGATGGTTGGATGGTATCATCAACTCAATGGACATGACTTTTAGTAAGCTATGGGAGATGGTGAAGGACAGGGAAGCCTGGCGTACTGCAGTCCATGGGGTTGCAAAATGTCAGACACAACTGAGCGACTGAACAACAATGACAAGGATACAACTATACACCTGTTTAATATAGATTTTAAATAGTCTAAAATATTATTCTTTTATAAAAATGTAAAGGAAACTCTAACACACCACTGGCATATAAGTAAAAATATTTTATGGTACTTTAGATTTCATTTGGCTAATACCTGAGAAAGTTAAAGATGCCCTTGTATATGATCCCCAAACTCCATTCCCAGGTATATACCCTTGAATTGCTCATATGTAAAAGTTTAGGAAATGGCAACCCACTCCAGTTTTCTTGCCTGGAGAATCCCAGGGACAGAGGAGCCTGCTGGGAGGTCGTCTATGGGATCGCACAGCGTCGGACACGACTGAAGCGATTTAACAGCAAAGGCTTAAGTACACAAATGTTCACAAAAGAATCTCTTAGGTCAGAAAATATGCATCAGTGTTGCAGTGAACACTGAATATGCATTAAATAGAATAGCATGGAATGCTTCCAGTGACCTCTTATTTCTCTCTGGTTCCCCAGGATAATTATGATCTTTTTCTTTCCCAATATTTGACACCTAGCCTAAGTATTCACAGGTCATTATCAGAAGAGATGAATATTGGTTTAAACTAACCACACATTTGTGGACATTCAGCTTTCTTCTTCCTTTCCTTCTAAGTCACCATGAATTCAGTATATCTCCAGTCCCATGAGGGAATTGCCCTTTGGGGAAGCTGGACATGGAAGTAATTAAAAATGATCTTTATGAGTTTCATGGCATAATGTAGCTGTCTTTTAAATGGGGCACTAATCTGTACATAAACTAGAAAAGATATGTACAAGTTAGGGTCTTGCCTGCAACTGTTTCCCCACCCACAAATTTACACAACAGGCTGATATTCCCAAGGACTGCATCTGAGACTCTGACAAGCATTGGGCTAGCCCTCAGACTGCTCAGCAGTAATATAATGCAATGTTTTACGTATTTTAAAAACATCAATAGAGAGATTGCTATGTACAGTATAGGGAACTCTACTTAATGCTCTGTGATGAGCTGAATAACAAGGAAGTACAAAAGGGAGGGGATGTATGTGTAAGTATGCTGATTCATGTTGCTATACATTAGACAGTAACACAGCATTGAAAAGCCACGACATTCCAATAAAACTTAACTTTTCAAAAAATCAGAAAAAAAGAATGCTAGGATCAAAATTTTATCAACTAGATCACCTTCAAATATGAGGGGATAACTCATATATTTGTGTGTGTGACTATATACATATATATATACCCATCTGTCTATTCCTGATAGCTCAGACAATACAGCTTCTGCCTGCAATGCAGCAAACCTGGGTTCAATGCCTGGATCGGGAAGATCTCCTGGAGAAGGAAGTGGAAACCAACTCCAGTATTCTTGCCTAGAAAATTCCATGGATGGTGGAACCTGGTAGGCTACAGTTTATAGGGTCGCAAAGAGTCAGACACGACTGAGCAACTTCACTTTCTTTCTTTCACTTTACACATCTGTATATATGAGTGTGTGTGTGTGTATGTTTATCACATACTTTCATTTTCAGAAGTTACCACATAAGTATTTACATTTAAATTTATATTTGAAGGAATAATGAGAAGAAAAATTCCACAACTTCATGGATGTTAAGTTATACGAGAATTAATATGACCAAGTATATAAACATTTGTTTTCTTGAAAAATTAATCAAGGATAAAATGAGACAAAATAGAAACCATAGGCTACAGAAGTGATTCTGGAAAGAGATCCTTAAAGCTGGAATCTGGAACAGGCTGTCTAATTTGGTTAAGTTAGAGGATGGCAATGGTTTATTCTTCACGGAACCGGGAGAGTGGAAGTCAGTGTAATTCAGTGGCAAACAACAACAACCACAAAACTTATCACCTGTACTCTACTGGAATCATGCTACAGGTTTTGAGCCAAATAACTTCTTCCGGAGGCATGCTCAGAGTCTCTAATTTCTTGGGAATGCAGAAAACACATCTATCTGAATTTAAGTTCTCCAATTTAATCATGAGAGTAGCAATAGTATAATGTAATTTCAAATGTTCTTTGATTTGAAATTTCTAGTTTGGACTGGGAAAGAAGGCCCTGAGAATGAGTTGTAACTCTGATAGACTCCTGTCAACCTGCTTACCTCCCATCTCTCTTCCACCCCTTCTCCCTCCTCTGGGGAGATTAGAGGATCCTTCCATGTTTTGTTTTGTCACTAAGTCACGTCCAACTCATTGGTGAGCCCATGGACTATAGCCCCTTAGGTTTCTGTGTCCATGGGATTTCCCAGGCAAGAAGACTGGGGAGGGTTGCCATTTCCTTCTCCAGGGATCTTCCCAACCCAGGGACTGAAGCAGGTTAGCCTGTTTGACAATTGATTCTTTACCACTGAAGCACCTGGGAAGCCCTAGAGGCCTGTGTAATGGACAAGAGTTTGGGTAAACTCTGGCAGTTGGCGATGGACAGAGAGGCCTAGCCTGCTGCGGTTCATGGGGTCGAAAGAGTCAGACACGACTGAGTGATTGAATTGAACTGAACTGATTATCAGTTCAGTTGAGTTGTTCTGTCATGTCTAACTCCTTGCAATCCCATGGAGTACAGCACATCAGGCTTCCCTGTCCATCACCAACTCCTGCAGCTTGCTCAAACTCATGTGCATCAAGTCAGTGATGCCATCCAAATATCTCAACCTCTGTTGTCCCCTTCTCCTTCTCCTTCAATCCTTCCCAATATCAGGGCCTTTTCCAATTAGTCAGTGCTCTGCATCAGAGCTTCAGCCTAAGCATCAGTCCTTCCAATGAGTATCCTGGACTGATTTCCTTTAGAATGGACTGGATGGATCCCCTTGAGCTCTCAAGATCTCCTTGAGAGTTCAAGGGACTCTCAAGAGTGTATACACATACATACATTTTCAGAGAATATTGTATTTTACAAAAATATTAACATACATCATCATAGCCAACAATACAACCATCTGATTAAGTAGTTTGTTTATTATAAAGATTAGAAAACACAATTTTCAGAGAAGGAAATGGCACCTCACTCCAGGACTCTTGCTTGGAAAATCCCTTGGTGGAGGTGCCTGGTAGGCTGCCTTCCATGAGGTCGCTAAGAGTCAGATACAACTGAGCGACTTCACTTTCACTTTTCACTTTCATGCATTAGAGAAGGAAATGGCAACCCACTCCAGTGTTCTTGCCTGGGGAATCCCAGGGACAGAGGAGCCCGGAAGGAGGCCGTCTATGGGGTCGCACAGAGTCAGATACAACTGAAGCGACTTAGCACCAGTAGCAGCAAACACAATTTTAGCTCTAGGCATGGACTTAAGTTTAGAGTACATGAAAACTGACCTGTCAATAACAGATTATGTAAAAGTCAGAGTCTTCCTTAATGAGCTCATAATATCTCAGAAATGCAAGATGAGAAAAATCATCATATTACAATAAAATAAACAGACATATAATAGACATAGGACCTTCTTCTGTTCCTAAACCTATTATACTCATAATAGGCAATGTAACCATCATGATACATTTATCATCCCCATTAGTAATAATAGATCATAAGGACTAAGCGAAATTCCACAATCTGACAACAGAATCCAGAATTCAATGGAAAGGGACACTCGCTTTATATTGAAATTATTTTTCTGCCATGGAGGACAAGGTGGAGGGTACATGTGAGATTAAAAAGAGTGAGCACAAGCCGATTCTTGAAGTGTCACTGAGAATTCCACGTGAAATTGTGAGAAAGACATTGCAAACCAAGAAGCAAGTCACATGCAGGTGTTAGATAAATAGGATGTGTTTGAAATGTACTTGTTTGCTATGTGGTACAGTTCACTTCTGTTCCCAATATGTACGAAAACATGGCGAAAGTCAGGATGAAAAGTTAGAGGGAGTTAAGTTATATGAATGGAAGATGTGTATTTATAAGCAAAATTCACAGAACTTTGTGACTCACATGAGAAAGATGAGACTCTTAGAATTATTGATATATACTTTTATTGTCAATTTATCTACCTATAAAAGTGATATAGAAATATTCTCCCATTTAACCTTAACATGATTTCTCCTTGACTTATAGTAAAATGCTGATCTTTTAAAATCCAATATACTATGCATATTACTAATCATGACATGTTGAGCAGGTTTTCAGCATATATTTAAAGAGCTCCTGATGGAACCCCAGACATCCAATATACTTGACAGCTATAAGAAAAACACAACTCAGAGCCTTCTGTTATCTTTCTCCCCAAGAACAGAAATGATTTCTCAAAGATGGGACTCAAAAGAGATAATGCATTTTTTTACCAAGCAATATGACAGTAGCAAGTTCTTCTTTTACAGATACTAGATATTGCAAAAGACCCATAGGATATGTTCTGAAGACAGCAACATAGTATGTCAGATGTAAGCAGACATATCTGGAATAATCCATCACCCCTCCTGACAATGACCTGGTTTCATATTGTTACCCATGGCACCCAATTTTCCTTAAAATTTTTGCAAGTGACTCTCTCACCCTCAAGTTGAGGTCTATCACTTATTGGTATCGTTACCAGATTTGGGAAGGGTCGAAGAGCATCCTCCTTTGTGGGCCTTGGTTCTTTATAAGGAAACAGAAGAGTCTGATGTCTTACTCGTGGCAAAAACAAGTTTATTAAAGAAAGAACAGAAAGGACACCTCAAGGGAGAGATGGGCCAGTTCAAGAGAGGCACTGCTGCTGGAATGATGAGGTGAGAAGGGTTTACAAGAAAGGGCTTTTGCATATTCATCTAGGTGGGCATGGACTGGCAATTTTGACTGACAGTTGCAAGTTGCATAACAGCATACAGTATTGCTCATATCTTTCCCTAATTCAGTCTGTTTTAATCAGATGCATGTATGTATAGAATATTTATGAACATTTAATAGGCTCCCAGCTGCCTAAGGCCACTTGAGGACACAAATGTGCATCAAGGGCAAGTGTCTAGGAGCTGGAGAAGTCCTTGTGGTTAGTGTGTGTCCTTTGCGTTTCCAGGGCACATACACAGAGTTGGAGCAGTCTCTGTGGTTACTTTGTAGCATATCTATGAACAGTCCTGGGCCACATTGGAGCTTGTTTGCGTGGGTTCTGTAGAGATCAGCTTGAAGCTTTTTTAGCTAGGCCACCCCTCATTGCCTATGCCTAACTTTTTACCTAACAGTATCAGATTTGGGAACAATCAGTGAAAGTAAAATTAACTTTATAGCAAAAAGCTTACTGGTGAGATAGCTGTAATTTAATGGCAAAATGTTAGGAAGGAGATAAATCCCTGGCGGCTGAAGACAGTAAAGAATCTGCTTATAATGTAAGAGACCCAAGTTCTATCCCTGAGCAAGAAAGATCCTCTGGAGAAAGGAAAGTCTACCCTCTCCAGTATTCTCTCCTGGAGAATTCCATGGACAGAGGAGCCTGGTGAGCTACAATTCATGGGGTTGCAAAGTCTTTACAAGACTGAGCAACTAACACTAATACTCAAGTAATTCTTCCACTTAATAACATAAGACAAGTTTCTATAAAGCAAAACCCTTTTGTATCTCAATTGCTGGTATCATCATCACTTACCACCAGATATCAAGACTCTTATAAACCATTGGTAAATAAGATTGTGAAGCATTAGTGTAAAAATAGGAAGAAAAAAAAAAAAGGCAAGTAAAACTGAATAAAATAGAAGCCAGACAAGCATATATTAATATTTTACAAAGTTATGTTATGTGTAACAAATGTTCCACTGCAGTGAAGTGAGAGGAAATTGTACTATTTTTAAGAAATTTAATGAATTTGTTTAAATAAGTACACAGAAAAAAAAAAAAAATGTAACCACCTACCTCATACTAAAGGCTTCCCAGGTGGCTCAGTGGTAACGATCCACCTGCCAAGCAGGAGACAGGGGACACAGGTTCTATTCCTGGGTTGGGAAGATCCCTTGGAGGAGGAAATGGCAACCCATTCCAGTATTCTTGCCTTGAAAATTACATGGACAAAGGAGGGTGGAAGGTTATAGTCCATGGGGTCACAAAGAGTTGGACTTAGTGACTAAACAACAACAGCAACCTCACACTAAACACATGTATATATTCTAGATAGAGTATAGATAAAAGTGTAAATAAAAATAGAATTATCTCTTAGAAGATAAAGTATAAGAAAACATTTTCAAAATCTTGGAATAGGAATTATTTTTAACCAGGATTTGAAAAGTAATAACTACAAAGGAACTGAAATATATTATGAATAAGAACTTCTGCTTACCAAATGCATTTTGTGAGTAAATACATAGGCCAAAGTATACAGAAAGTTATTTGAAATATACATTATTCTAAGACTCATAGTCCCAATTATAAAGAAGCTTAATCTACTAATAAGGCAAATAACCAAAGAAACTGGGCAAAAGAAAGGGATGACCCAAAAACTTACTTGCATATCATTAGTCATCAGGAAAAATATGTATTC
>SJYV01004784.1:12299-73717 GCA_006410875.1 Neotragus pygmaeus
AGGAAAAACCATAGGCTTGACTAGATGGACCTTAGTCGGCAAAGTAATGTCTCTGCTTTTGAATATACTATCTAGGTTGGTCATAACTTTTCTTCTCTAATTTTACCTTTCCTTTTCTGTGATGCTTTCTGTCTCCTAAAATGTAGGACTCCCATTTATGAAGATGACCCCTGGGTTGAAGTTCAAGCCCACTGGGCTGCTTGCTGGTATACAGACGGTCAGGCTGGAGGCTGACTGGCCTGTGACTCTGGGCAAGAAGCCACTGGTCCTCTTCCATAATTTGTTCCACAGAAATGAGATTAGAGCTAATGAACTTATTCATTAGAAAGCACTTGAGTAGCCCCCAAATGAAAAGATGCTAATGCAGCAAATCACTGAAAAAGAGAATTCCTTGATCCTGTACTTGTTTTAGTCAAAGCACAATAAAAGCATTTGGCAGCTGGATTCTGTTCTGCACTATAGCGCGGCTCTAGGCTGGCTGCCGGGGCCCCCAGAAGAAACAGGTGGGTGCCCATGGACCCAGCAATGAAGGTTCATTCTGGCAGAGGTTTCTGCTCAGGCCCGCAATCCACTGGCAGAACCCCAGTCCCAGGTGTTTTCAGACAAAGGAAGGTGCTGTGATCTAACAGTTTTCAATTTTCAGAGGTAATTTGTACTCCAGGGCAGCTGTCACTGTGGAAAGTCAAGGCAATTCATGAGCACGAAACAGAAGAGAAATAGACAGACAGGGTTTGCTCATCTTATCCTGTGTAGCCTCTGGAAGCCAAGCGTTTCTACCCACTCAGTGAACATCCCATCTTGCCCTGAAGCAAGTTAAACGTCACAATAGCAAACTAAAAGCAGATAATTACTGAATTAGTAATTATCTATCTAGGGCAGTGCCGACTGTACTTTGCAGGTGTGATGGCTGTTGAAGGACTTTCTGCCCAATTCCATCAGCCCTTGCCTCGGGTTTCGTTCTCCTTATTTCCTGTCTGGCCCCTGCAATGGTCGTGTGCTTGGAACTTTGCCTCCACAGCTCTTCCCTCTGCACTCTACTGGAGTGATCTTCACAAACACAAGCTGAACCAAGACCCACTGTTCTGAAAGTTCTGCACTGGCCCCTCATCACCAGACTAATACCCTTTCTTAAGGAGGTGTCCAGTGGGGATTGGTCTTTATTTTGCTTGAACTTGGAGCATGTAATTGGGAGGGTTGCCAGCAGCTTTTGGTGATGGTGTGCTTTTTGTTTGTTTGCTTGTTCTTGCTTTCTAGGGCGAGAGACTGCAATTTATCTGTGGGAAATCCCTTTGTTCTGAGCGACCATTATGGCAGTGACCTTTGGTTATGCAGAGGTAACAAAAGAAATAATAAGGACTCAAATGTTATTCCTGTGGGTGGAACTGATGAGACACCCCAAGAGAAAATGCTGCAGAGTGAGACGTTAAGTGGCCTATTTAATAAGGTAATACGTACAACTAAAATTTATTGAGCCAAATCCTGTGCGCCAGGCACTCTCCTAAGCTTTTAGTATTAATTCATTTAATACCCATAATAACCCTTTTATCATCCCTTGCTACTGATGAAACAGAGACACAGAAAGGCTGAAGAACATAACTGGGATTTCAGTCCAAGTGGAATAATGCCAGAGCCCACACTGATGAGCATGGTCTGTGCTCTTATCCTGTTACATTGGGTGGGGGCGGGGTCCCTGAAGAGTCCGTGACACCCTCCTCTCCTTCCTTCTGGGTATCCCTTCTGGGTACTGTCTCTGAGAGTTTGCATGTGAAAGTAAGGCCTGCAGCTTGATCACAGCTGGAGAAATATGCTGTTTGAGTCACTCTGGGGGAAGGACTCAGAGAAGTGCAGTGCAGCCCAGATGGGATCCTCTGCTGCTGCTGCTGCTAAGTCATTTCAGTTGTGTCCAACTCTGTGCGACCCCGCAGACAGCAGCCCACCAGGCTCCTCCGTCCATGGGACTCTCCAGGCAAGAGTCCGGGGAGTGGGTTGCCATTGCCTTCTCCTGGTGGTCCTTAAAACCACTCACTCAGGTATCCAGAAGTGTCCTGTGGACACCCTTCTGGGTCTCATTTGATCCATGTTATTCCAAATAAAAGGTGGGGTTTTATGTGGAAGGGTTGACTGTTTCTATTGTCAATTGTTCTGGGGAAGATAATCCAAAAATAGGTGTTTGAATTGTTAGAGAAACATTTTATACGAATATTTTGGGTGCTCACGGAGTTGGGCTTTGACTGCTATGTGGGGCTTCAGAGGTACCCCTGTGATGGAGGGTAAACTAACCTGAGAACTCAGTAGGGACTTGGCATCAGCAGTGCTCAGTAAATCTGCTCACCAGACCTGCAGCAATACCTTCTGAAGGGTCATGGTTTGGTATGAAGACACTCCTCAAGGCCCGAGAGGGGTTGGTGAGGGCCTCACCTATGCACCCTTCTCCTTCCCTGCTGGTCTCCACCTGACACCTGGGATGTCCACCCAGCTCAGCATGGTCTTCCAGGCTCCATGCTATTCCTCAAGCTGGACGTGGAGGCTGTTCGGTAAATTTAATGTCAGCTTGGATAGGTCACAGTACCCAGACACTAGGTCAGATAGCAGCTTCATGTCTGTCACTGTGGAAGTATTTTTTTTAAACTGAATTTACACCTAAGTCAGCAGACTCTGTGTAAAACAGATTATCCTCCATAACATGGAGGACTTGGTCTAATCAGCTGAAGGCCTGGGGGAAAGACTCAGGTCTTCTGAGGAAGAAGAATCCTGCCTTCAGAGGACAGCTGCAACGCCAGCACTGCCCCAGGCCTCTGTCTGCTGACCTGCTCCTCAACTCCCCCAGTCGGTTTCTGAAACAAATCTCTCTCCACACACACATCCTTCGGTTCTGTCCCTGTGGCAAACTCTGAGTAACGCGGAGGCCCTGACTGTGTGCACACGGGGTGCTGGACGACCCTACAGAACCGCTCGTCCCTGCGGACAGCCCCAGGGATGGGTACGCGGCAGCTCCTGTCCCAGTGGGAGCGTCCCAGTCCTGTCCTCTCACACCACAGCATGGAGCCGGCTCTGGGGGACAGGCCCTGGGGTGCCCTCCCACAGAGGAGACCCAGGTCTCAAGACAGCTGGCACGACCCCCTCAATTCCTGTGCTCACAGTGCCACAGCCTCCAGGGCCAGCCCAGCTACAGACCTGGGGCGAAGACAATGGAGAATGGGGCATGACCCTGGGCAGCTTCTGGGCAGAACCAAGGACACCTACACATGCAGTGCGTACATCTTCTGTGACCGCAGGGGCCAACCCATGCGGTGTGTACATCTTCTGTGACCGCAGGGGCCAACCCATGCAGTGCGTACATCTTCTGTGACCGCAGGGGCCTACACATGTGGCGCATACATCGGCTGTGACCGCAGGGGCCTCACATGTGGTGTGTACATCAGCTGTGACCACAGGGGCCTACACACGTGGTGCAGAAGTTTGCTGTGACCAGGGGCCTACATGCGCCATGCATACGTCTTCTGTGACCACAGGGGCCTATACACGCGGTGTGTACATTGACTGTGACTGCAGGGGCCTCACCTGCTTCAGCACTCGTCTCCTTGGGGACAGAGCACACACTCAAGGGCAATGGAGCCTCATTAAACCTGAGCCTCAGGGCTTCTCCTCCAACAAGGGTACAGACCCCCTTCCCCAATAGGGCGGTGACAGCCACAGAGCAAAGAAGAGGCCCCCAAACACCCGGTGAGGCTTGGTCACCACCACACCAGGCACACCCTTATCAAGGGGTAACGACCAGCACACGCTGAGAAAAGACAAGTACAGCCCTCACCTCAAAAATGCCGGGCTCGCTTAGTCTACACAGGGATTCGGGATCTGCCCACACAAACACTGCCCGTCAAGACCACAGCAGACAACTGCCTCTTAAATTCATAGATACAGAGATATAAGGAAAATGTAGGTGCAGAGGAACTATTCCCAATTAAAAGAACAGAAATTCCTTGAAAGTCCAAATGATGAAACAGACCTCTCCAATCCACCAGACGCTGACTTCAAAATGGAGGCAATAAAAATGCTGAAGGAATTAAGAAAGATTATTGATAGAAATACAGATTACTGTGACAAGGAACTAGAAGTTACTAAGAGGAACCAATCAAAATTAGACAGCTTCACTGCCAAGATGAAAACAAGCTACAAGCAGCAAACAGAAGACTAAATAATGCAGGAGAACAAATAAGTGATCAGGAAGACAGAATAATGGAAATCAATCGATCAGACAGTAGACAGATAAATGAAAAAAAATGGAAGCAACATACAAGATCATATAAAGTGTGCCAATCTATACATAACGGGGGTTCTTGAAGGAGAAGAAAGAAAAATAAGACCAGAAACATATTTGAAGAAATTATGGCTGAAAACCTCCCAAACCTAAAGCAAGTAACAGATAACCAGGTACAGGAGCGCAGAGGGTCCCAAACAAGATGAACCCACACAGATCCACACTGAGACATGAAAGTGAAGTGAAAGTGAGAGTCACTCAGTCGTGTCCAACTCTCTGTGACCCCACTGACTATACAGTTCATGGAGTTCTCCAGGCCTTTCCCTTCTCCAGGGGATCTTCCCAACCCAGGGATCGAACCAGGGTCTCCTGCATCGCAGGCAGATTCTTTACCAGCTGAGCCACAAGGGAAGCCCAAGGATACTGGAGTGGGTAGTCTTTTCCTTCTCCAGTGGATCTTCCTGACCCACGAATCGAACTGGGGTCTCCTGCATTGCAGGCAGATTCTTTACCAATTGAGCTATCAGGATACACTGAGATATAGTATAGTTAAAATGGAAAGAGTTAAAGAGAAGATTTAAAGGTAGCAAGAGAAAAACAGAGAGTCAGTTACAAGGGAATCCCCCCATAAGGCCATCAGCTGATTTCTCTACACAAACACTGTAGGCCAGAGAGAGTGGCAATGTATGTTCAGAGTCCTGAAAGGGAAAAACCTGCAACCTAGGATACTCTACCCAGCAAGATTATCACTGAGAACAGAAGGAGAGACCAAGAATTTCTCAAACAAGAAAAAACTGAAAGAATACAGCAATACCAAACCCATCCTAAAAGAAATACTGAAAGGTCTTCTCTAAACAGAGAAGAAGCAAGATTCTATAAAAGAGGGAAAATCAAAATAGGAAAGGTAAATTTATACAACGACTGAAAATCACTTAAATAAGTCAGTATATAGATTTAAAAACAACCAAAAAATTGATGAGAGATTATAACTGTAATTAATAGCAAAAGGATAAACATGAAGATGTAAAATAGGACATTAAAATCACAAAATGTGGGGGGAGGGGAGTTAAAAATGTAGACCTTTCAGAACATGTTTGAACTTATATGCTGCCAGTCTAGAGTAAGCAGATATACTTATGGGTTAACATTCTTGAAAAGCAGGGTGCCCACAAATCAAAAACATACAACAGACTCACAAAACCCCAAAATACAAGCATAATACCAAAGAAAACCAGCAAACCACAAAAGGAAAAACAAGTAATCCTAAAATTCACATGGCACACCAAAAGATACAGAATTGCAAAACAATTCTAAGGAAAAAGAGCAAAGCCTTTTTGGGAAACCCTCCAGTTTCTCAGACTTCAAACAATACTACAAAACTGTCGTAATCAAAACAGCACGGCACTGGCACAAAACCAAACATATGGATCAATGGAACAGAATAGACAGCCCAGAAATAAATGCACACACTAATGATAAATGAATCTTTGACAGAGGAGGCAAGAACATAAAACGGAGAAGAGACAGTCGCTGCAGCAAGTGGTGCTGAGAGAGCTGGAGAGTCGCATATAAATCAATGAATTTAGCACACACCCTCACAGAATACACAAAAATAAACCCAGAATGACTTNTCTTTGACAGAGGAGGCAAGAACATAAAACGGAGAAGAGACAGTCGCTGCAGCAAGTGGTGCTGAGAGAGCTGGAGAGTCGCATATAAATCAATGAATTTAGCACACACCCTCACAGAATACACAAAAATAAACCCAGAATGACTTAAAGACTTATATATAAGAAAAGACACCATAAAACTCCTAGATAAGAACACAGGCAAAACATTCTGACATAACTGTAACAATATTTTCTTAGGTTAGTCTCTCACAAAAAAGAAGGCAAAAATAAACAAATTGGAACCTAATCAAACTTTAAAGTTTTTGCACAACAAAATGAAACGATAACCTATGAATTGGCAGAAAATATCTGCAAATTATGTGATGGACGAGGGACGAATTTCCAAAATATACAAAAGCTCATACAACTTAATGTAAAGAAAACTCCAACCCAATTTAAAAAAATGAACATAAGACCTAAATAGACATTTGTCCAAACAAGATAAACAGATAGCCAACAGGCACATGAAAAGATACTCGGTCAGTCAGTCAGTCAGCTTAGTCACGTCTGACTCTGCAACTCCACGGACTGCAGCGCACCAGGCCTCCCTGTCCATCACCAACTCTCAGAATTTATTCAAACTCATGTCCATTGAGTCGGTGATGCCATCTGACCATCTCATTCTTGGTCGTCCCCTTCTCCTCCTGCCTTCAATCTTTCCCAGCATCAGGGTCTTTTCCAGTGAGTCAGTTCTTCGCATTAGGTGGCCAAAGTATTGGAGTTTCAGCTTCATCAGTGCTTCCAATGAACANGATGAGAATTCTCCCGGGGGCTATCAGGTCCGCCCCGTGTGTGGGTGCGGGCCGGGCAGTGCTGCAGGCTCCGGGGCTGCCATCACGGGACGATGACCAGTCAGCGGGCCAGGTTCGGAGGCACCCACACATGCTGTCCCTGAAACCCACGCTCTCAGTTTTTGAAGAGGAAGGAGGACAAGCCCAGAAGAGCCCCTGGGGAACAGTGTGTGACTTGCTGGCAGGGAGTCTTGAGTGTTTGGCTCAAGCTTCGAAGATCCACACAGATTTTAATTCTCCTCGAGGACAAGTCAGCTGCTTTGGAAAGTTGTAACATTTCTTCTCTCAGTAAATTTCCTTTAAACAATCAGTTCTAATCTCTCCTTTGTGTCATATGATGAGGAGGCAGAGGACAGAGATACTCGGCCCCCAACCCCTATTCTCTGAATGCGACAGATTCTCTTTTTGAGTCTGTCCTTGGGGGTTGGTGATGCCAGCTGGAGGAAAGAGGGACCCAGATTTACAGCCCGGGGTATCCTCAGACATTCACAATGTGATGCCATTCAAAATTCTAATTCCAGTCCTTCTGGTTACCAGCTGATTTAGATCATCACAGCAAAAAGAGCAGAATGGAGCTCCCTTAAAAAAGTAAAAACAGCGACTCAATGTGATTCGGTGATTGTACTCTGGGCAGATACCAGGAGAAAACCACACTTTGAAAATGTACACGCACTGCAATGTTCGATGCAGCACTATTAACAACAGCCAAGACATGGAAGTAATCTAAGTGACCATCAACAGATGACTAGATGAAGAAGATGAATGTTCAGTTCAGTTCAGTTCCTCAGTCCGACTCTGTGCGACCCCATGGACTGCGGCACACCAGGCTTCCCCGGGCCATCACCAACTCTTGGAGCTCGTTCAAACACTTGTCCATCGAGTCAGAGATGCCATCCAACCACCTCATCTTCTGTCGTCCCCTCGTCTTCCTGCCTTCAGTCTTTCCAAGCACCAGGGTCTTTTTCAATGAGTCAGTTCGTCTCATCAGGTGGCCAAAGTATTGGAGTTCAGCTTCAATATCAGTGCTTACAGTGAACATTCAGGACTGATTTTCTTTAGGATGGACTGGTTTGATCTCCTCGTAGTCCAAGGGACAGTCTTTTCCAACACCACAGTTCAAAAACATCAATTCTTCAGCACTCAGACTTCTTTATAGACCAACTTTCACATCCATAGGTGACTAAAGGAAAAACCATAGCTTTGACTAGACAGACCTTTGTTGGCAAAGTAATGTCTCTGCTTTTTAATATGCTGTCTAGGTTGATCATAGCTTTTCTTCCAAGGAGCAGGTGTCTTTTAATTTCATGGCTGCAATCACCATCTGCAGTGATTTTGAAGCTCAAGAAAACAAAGTCTGTCCACTGTTTCCCCATCTGTTTGCCATGAAGTAATGGGATCAGATGACATGATCTTAGTTTTTTGAACTAAGTTTTTTGCTGAGTTTTAAGCCAGCTTTTTCCGCCCTCCTCTTTCAATTTCATCAATTCCTCTTCACTTTCTGCCATAAGGGTGGTGTCATCTGGATATCTGAGGTTATTGCTATTTCTCCCAGCAATCTTGATTCCAGCTTGAGCTGCATCCAGCATGGCATTTCGCATGATATACTCCACATGCCAGTCCTAAATATTCACTGGAAGAACTGATGCTGAAGCTGAAACTCCAATACTTTGGCCACCTGATGCAAAAAACTGACTCACTTGAAAAGCCCCTGATGCTGGGAAAGACTGAAGGCGGAAGAAGGGGACAACAGAGGATGAGATGGTTGGATGGCACCACTGACTCAATGGATATGAGTTTGAGTAAGCTCTGGGAGTTGGTGATGGACAGGGAAGGCTGGTGTGCCGCAGTCCATGGGGTCACAAAGAGTCAGACACTACTGAGCGACTGGACTGAATTCTGCATATAAGTTAAATAAGCAGGGTGACAATAAACAGCCTTGATGCACTCCCTTCCCAATTAGGAAACAGTCTGTTGTTTCACATACGTTTCTAATTGTTGCTTCTTGACCTGCATACAGGTTTCTCAGGCAGGTAAGTGGTCTGGTATTTCCATCTCTTGAAGAATTTTTCACAGTTTGTTGTGATCCACACAGTCAAAGGCTTTGGTGTAGTCAATAAAGCAGGGGCAGATGTTTTTCTGGAACTTTCTTGCTTTTAATATTCTTTTCAGCTGAAGATGGAGAAGCTCTATACAGTCAGCAAAAACAAGACCAGGAGCTGACTGTGGCTCAGATCATGAACTCCTTATTGCCAAATTCAGACTTAAATTGAAGAAAGTGGGGAAAACCCCTAGACCCTTCAGGTATGGCCTAAGTCAAATCCCTTGATTATTGCAGTGGAAGTCAGAAATAGATTCAAGATATTAGATCTGACAGAGTGCCTAAGAACTATGGATGAAGGTTTGTGACACTGTACAGGAGGCAGAGATCAAGACCATCCCCAAGAAAAATAAATGCAAAAAGGCAAAATGGTTGTTTGAAGAGGCCTTACAAATAGCTGAGAAAAGAGAAGCTAAAGGAAAAGGAGAAAAGGAAAGAAAAACCTATCTGAATGCAGAGTTCCAAACAACAGCAAGGAGAGATAAGAGAGCCTTCCTAAGTGATCACTGCAAAGAAATAGAGGAAAACAATAGAGTGGAAAAGACTAGCGATCTTGTCAAGAAAATTAGAGATACCAAGGGAACATTTCATGCAAAGATGGGATCAATAAAGGACAGAAATGGTATGGACCTAACAGAAGCACAAGACATTAAGCAGAGATGGCAAGAATACACAGAAGAGATATACAAAAAAAGATGTTTATGACCCAGATAACCACAATGGTGTGATCCTTCACCTAGAGCCAGACACCCGGGAATGCAAAATCAAGGGGGCCTTAGGAAGAATCACTGAGAACAAAGCTAGTAGAGATGATGAAATTCCAGTTGAGCTATTTCATATCCTTAAAGATCATTACTGTGAAAGTGCTGCACTCAATATGCCAGCAAATTTGGAAAACTCAGCAGTGGCCACAGGACTGGAAAAGGTCAGTTTTCATTCCAATCCCAAAGAAAGGCAATGCCAAAGAATGTTCAAACCACCACACAACTGCATTTATTTCACACACTAGCAAATTAACGCTGAGAATTCTCCAAGTGAGGCTTCAACAGTACATGGACCAAGAACTTCCAGATGTTTAAAGCTGGATTTTGAAAAGGCAGAGGAACAAGAGATTAAATTGCCAACATCTGTTGGATCACAGAAAAAATGAAATGTTACTAAGTCATAAAAAAATGAACTAATGTCATTTGCAGCAACATGGATGGACCTAGAGATTATTATACTAAGTGAAATAAACCGACAAAGACAAATACACAATATTGCTATGTGGAATCTAAGAAATGATACAAGTGAACTTATTTATAAAACAGGAGCAACTGACAGTCATAGAAAACAAACGTACAGTTACCAAAGGGGATAGCCGGTCTGTAGGGGAGGGGGATAAATTAGGAATTTGGGATTAATGTTTATACACTACTACCTATAAAACAGATAAACAACAAGGTCCTACTGTATAGCACAGAGAACTCTACTCAATATTCTACAATAACCTACATGGAAAAAGAATCTGAAAAAGAATGGATATATGAGTAACTAAATCACTTTGCTGTATGCTTGAAACTAATGTGACATTATAAACCAACTTTGTGTGCTATGTACACACTAAGCCGCTTCAGTTGTGTCTGTCTCTTTGCGATCCTATGGACAAGCCTGCCAGGCTCCTGGGTACATAGAATTCTCCAGGCAAGAATACGGGAGTGGATTACCATGACCTCCTCTAGGGGATCTTCCCAACCCAGGGATCAAACCCTTGTTTCTGCATCTCCTGCATCGGCAGGCATGTTCTTTAGCACCACTCGGAAAGCCCTCTAGATCAACTATACTCCAATATAAAATAAAATATTTTTAAAAATAAAATAACAATTTTAAAAGAACATAATTAAATAGGATGAAAGAAGCAAAGAGTAACATAAGCATGGGTAAATGAAAGATTTGAAAGTCCAGGTGGCTTTTTAGTTAAGCACTGAGGATACGACAGGTACTAGTGGAAGCCCTGAGTATGGTTTGCTGGAGAAAAGAAAAGAGGGAAGGTGTCCTTGTCACAGAGCAAGTGACACTGGTAAGGAGGAAGGGCAGAGAGAGTGGTTACTGCTATTAGATGAATGTCACATCACTGCATTGTATGGAAGAAACAATAATGTTATCAGGCAGCTGCTAAGAGCAAATCACAGGAAAATATTGACTGGTTNCCTTGTCACAGAGCAAGTGACACTGGTAAGGAGGAAGGGCAGAGAGAGTGGTTACTGCTATTAGATGAATGTCACATCACTGCATTGTATGGAAGAAACAATAATGTTATCAGGCAGGTGCTAAGAGCAAATCACAGGAAAATATTGACTGGTTAACAGAGCACAGGATAGCAGAGCTGAAGCCACCTGAAGAGATGACCTGGCCCTGCCCCGTCTTCAGACAAAGGCAGATCTAAACCATTAACTAAGATCAGGGCATCCGGTCCCATCACTTCATATCAAATAGATGGGGAAACAATGGAAACAGTGACAGACTTTATTTTCTTGGGCTCCAAANAGAAAACAAACGTACAGTTACCAAAGGGGATAGCCGGTCTGTAGGGGAAGGGGATAAATTAGGAATTTGGGATTAACGTATATACACTACTACCTATAAAACAGATAAACAACAAGGTCCTACTGTATAGCACAGAGAACCTTACTCAATATTCTACAATAACCTACATGGAAAAAGAATCTGAAAAATAATGGATATATGTGTAACTAAATCACTTTGTTGTATGCTTGAAACTAATGTGACATTATAAACCAACTATGTGTGCTATGTACACACTAAGCTGCTTCAGTTGTGTCTGTCTCTTTGCAATCCTATGGACAAGCCTGCCAGGCTCCTGGGTCCATAGAATTCTCCAGGCAAGAATACCAGAGTGGATTACCATGACCTCCTCTAGAGGATCTTCCCAACCCAGGGATCAAACCCTTGTTTCTGCGTCTCCTGCATCGGCAGGCATGTTCTTTAGCACCACTTGGAAAGCCCTCTAGATCAACTATACTCCAATATAAAATAAAATATTTTTAAAAATAAAATAACAATTTTGAAAGAACATAATTAAATAGGATGAAAGAAGCAAAGAGTAACATAAGCATGGGTAAATGAAAGATTTGAAAGTCCAGGTGGCTTTTTAGTTAANGGAGAAGGGGATGACAGAGAATGAGATGGTTGGATGGCATCACCACTAATTTGTTCTCTATATCTCTTGAGCCCCTTCTTTTTTGTTATATTCACTAGTTTGTTGTACTTTTTAGATTCTACATATAAGTGATAGCGTACAATATTGGTCTTTCTCTCTCTCTGACTTGTTTCGCTAAGTGTAATGCCCTCCACATCATTCCTTTTGCTGCAAATGGCAAAATTTTGTTCTTTTTTATGACTGAGTAGTATTCCACTGTATGAGTGTCCATGTGGGTGTGTATATGTATATATATATTTTCCCCTATCAATTCATGAGTTGGTGATGAATGTTGGTGGACACTAAGAATGTTTCCATATGTTGGCGATTGTAAATAATGCTGCTATGAACACTGAGGTGCATGTATCTTTTCAAATTAGTATTTTTGTTTTTTTGTTTGTTTGTCTTTGGATATATACTCAGGAGTGGAATTGCTGAGTCATATGGTAGTTCTAGTTTTAGTTTTATGAGAAATCTCCATGCTGTTTTCCACAATGGCTGCACTAATTTACATTCCCACCAACAGTGTACAAGGGTTCCTTTTTTCCCACATCTTTGCCATCATTTGTTGTTTGTCTTCTTTTTGATGATAGCCATGCTGATGGCTGTGAGGTGATATCTCATTGTGGTTTTGATTTGCATTTTTTTGATGATTAGTGATGTTGAGTATCTTTTCCTGTACCTGTTGGTCATTTGCGTTTCCTCTTTGGCAAAATGTCTTTTCAGATCTGTCCATTTGCAACTGAGTTGTGTGTTTATTTGATGTTTAGTTATATGAGCTGTTTATATATGTTGGATATTAAACCCTTATCAGTCATATCATTTTTCCCATTCAGTAGGTTGACTTTTCACTTTGTCAATGATTTCCTTTGCTGTGAAAAAGGTTCTAAGCTTAATTAGGACTCATTTGTTAATTTTTGCTTTTAAATCCTTACTTTGGAGATGGATCCAAAACAATATTGCTGTGATTTATGTCAAAAATTGTCCAGCCTACGTTTTCTTCTAGTTTTATGGTATATGGTCTTACATTTAGGTCTTTAATCAATTTTTGGTTTGTTTTTTTATAAGGTGTTAGAAAATGTTAGTATTAAAGATGTGAACCAATATGGTAATGAAAATATCTACAAAAAAGGGGCACATTCTGCTTTCCAAAAATAGCCATAACAATATTTCCCATCCCACATGTTTTTCCAGTAACTCGTCATTCCCCTTCAAAAGGCAGAATCTGTGACTCCTCCCCATAAATGGGGCAGGGCTTTGTAGCTGCCTCAACTAATAGAGTATGACAAAAGTGACATTGTGTGACTTCCAAGGTTAGGTCACACAAAGTGGTATTGCTGCTATCTGGTTCTCCCTCTCTCTGGATCCTTGTTCTTAGAAGCCAGCTGTTGTACTACAAGAAAGACGAGGCAACACAGAGAGGTCTGTGTGAAGAGAAACTGAGGCCCCTAGCCATCGGCCCTGGCTGAGCTTCTTGCCAACATCAAGCAGCAACTAATGGCCATGTGGAAGTAGATCTTTCAGCTCTCATTTGAGCTGCCCAGATGAAGCCACGTGGAGCAAAGACAAGCCTTCCAAACTGAGCTTTGCCCCAATTGCAAATTTGAGGGCAAAATAAATTATTGGTATTGTTTTAGTTAACTAAGTGTTGGGGTGACTTGCTATGCAGCAATAGATTGTTGTTGTTTTGTTGCTAGGTTCTGTCTCTTTGCAACCCCATGAACTGTATAGCCCACCAGACTCCTCCGTCTATGGAATTTTTCAGGCAAGAACACTGGAGTACGTTGCCATTTCCTTCTCCAGGGAATCTTCCTGACTCAGGGATTGAAACCACATCTACTGGATTAGCAGGTGGGTTCTTTACCACTGAGCCACCAGAGAAATGCAGCAGTGGATCGCCAGGACAAAAAGGGCCTGTGGAAGAAAGAATTACTGGTGTGGCAACCAACAGGCATACTGATGAATTCTGGTCAAATGGTTACAAAGGTTGGTTTTATTTACTTAATTGTGTCTCCATTGCTCTGATGGTTGAAGATTTTTAGATTTGGGAAATATGTACATCTAGATAACAAAGTACTAATCATAGCATTTATATAGTATCCACTCTAAAGGGTGGAGATTGTGATTCAGATAATTGTCTATAATGAAGGATCCAATGGAAAACAAATCTGTGTTGGGAATCTACTATATTTCAGGCAAAATGTCAGATTTTCCACCTGCCTTTTCTCACCAAATCTTCACAAAACTCCTATAAAATCTTACTGTTGTTTTACAGGATCAGAAAAGGTTAGAAAATTGACCTTTTAAAAAAATTATCTCACGCCAACGAGTGGTAGGGGCAAGACTCAAGCTCAAGTCTGATTCCAGAACTGTTTATTTCACTGCATTGTCCTACATATTTGTCGAAGGTGATTTCTCTTTGGTTTTCACACATGTGCTGTCAATGGTCTTTGAGTTATTCAGAATAGATTCCTTTTTCTTCAGCAACAGCATGTTTATTTACCCTTCTTGGCTACTGTTTTTTACAAAAGGAATTTGCATTCCTGGTGCATACACAATCCAATGGTGTTGAAAGCAGATGGTCCACAAGTATGCTGTGAGACATGGGGAATCAAAATTAAAAGAAAAATTTGTCACAGTTTATGGAGTGCTGTGGTGCTTTGTATATGCGTACATACAGTGAAGTGTATGTCATAAACAGAAGTGGCTTCTTTATTAAGTTGGCCATTATCTTTATTAAAGGTATTCTTTCAATCAAAGCTAAGACATTTTACCCAATGCACAAGTGTCTTATAAGTTGGGTTCAGAACCCAGAATGAGTTGTGCAAATTATGCAAATGCCTGCCCTGATCAATCTGCTTTAGAATTCTGTCTGGGGCATGTGATTATTTGAATGGGAAGGATTCCCTGAGTCATTTCTTGGAGGGAAAAGGTGTATAGAGGGCAAGAGGTGAAAGTCTCTACCTCTGAAAGTCAGAGGGTTCAGTGAGCAGGGAAAATGGACATTTAAGCTCTTCCATTCATCCTGTTACTGCCGCTGCACATGGTGACTTTGCTCAAGCCATTAACCCCTTGTTTTTCTTATTAGTTCTGGGGAGATAATAACACCTGCTGAAAACAAGTCAGTTCTTCAGAAAAAGTCATCAGTGTTTGTGCAAACCCAAAAGTCCTTTCTTATAAATAACACTCTCTTTTCCTGTTTTTTCCCCTGACAGCAGTGCATTTCTTTCCTCAGCATGCCATTTTCAAAACCTTTGACATTTCACGGCACCTCATCATTGCCTTCATTGGGGATCATGCCAATTTGTCAGTTTTAATCTGTCCAAAAACCTGCATCTGCCAGCATAAACCTTTTTATTTCTTACATGTTGATACAAAGATTTCACACATTGATTTTTGCATAGCTCTGATTTCATGCAAGCTAAGCAAACAATGACAGGTTGGTACTTGAGGTAATGAATGCTCTATCAGATTAATACAAATCAATGGCATTGGCAAGTTTCAGATGAGGCACAGGGGGTGGGGTCTGGAGAGCAAGAGCTGCCAGAACAAGACAGATGGTCAGAAGCTGACACTCTTACCTCTTTATCTTGATGGGCTCATTAGCAGATTTCTCTCCTTTGGGTCTTATTTGAGTTTCTTGGCTTTAAATGGCACCCCACCATCTTGGAAAAAAACTGATGTACCCTTCTCATGACCTGGCATAGAGGACCTGCTAGTGTTGAAGGTCTATTTAGCAGCCTGGAGGGCTGGAACTTGGGTAAATGAATACCAGAATTTACTGTTTATTGAATAGGACCATTGGGGTCCAAAGAGTCAATATATCTCTGGGAAGAAGCTAGTTTTCTAAAAACCACAATTTATTGAATGTCAAATCCTATACAAGGCACATTATTTTATTTAATTCTCACAATAACTCTAGGAGGTAGAATTCATTATTTTTAATCCTTGTTCTTATTATTGCTATGCTGTTTCATAAGTGAGAAATGGAGGATTACATAATCTGTCCAAGAGATACAGCTGGGGAATGGACAAGGCAGCACTTGACTCTGGATCTGTAGAATTCTGAAGCCCTGGGGTTAATCACTGGTCTCATGTACAGAAGCAAATGGCTAAGTCTCTGGGCAGCTTTCTTAGTCCTGAACTGGTGCTTTGCCTTTTTCCCTTCCCCCACCCCTTTCTTCCAGAAGATGTCAAAGACTCTCAGCTATCTCTCTTCTCCTTTCAGAAAAACATACTTCCATCCTCAGGTTCTTTCCCCTCTAAGCTGGTGGTGGAGGAGAGTATAGAAACCTTGGCCCCCCTCTTTCCTACACTTCCTCCAGATGACCACCAACAATAGGACAAGAACAATAGATAACCAAAAGATTTCAGAAGTCCTATAGGGTTTTTGAACTGTGGTGTTGGAGAAGACTCTTGAGAGTCCCTTGGACTGCAAGGAGATCCAACCAGTCCATTCTGAAGGAGATTAGCCCTGGGATTTCTTTGGAAGGAATGATGCTAAAGCTGAAACTCCAGTACTTTGGCCACCTTATGCGAAGAGCTGACTCATTGGAAAAGACTCTGATGCTGGGAAGGATTGGGGACAGGAGGAGAAGGGGACAACAGAGGATGAGATGGCTGGATGGCATCACTGACTCAATAGACGTGAGTCTGAGTGAACTCTGGGGGTTGGTGATGGACAGGGAGGCCTGGAGTGCTGCGATTCATGGGGTCACAAGGAGTCGGACACGACTGAGCGGCTGAACTGAACTGATAGGGTTTTTATAGTCATTGATCCATCAAATAGAGGTCTTGACTTCCTATTTATTTATTCGTTTCCATTATAGTTTATTAAAAGATATTGAGTATAGTTCCCTGTGCTATACAGTAGGACCTTGACCATTTATTTTATATATAGTAGTTTGTATCTCCTAACCTCAAATTCCTAATTTATCTGTCCTGCCTTTCCCCTTTTGTAACCATAAGTTTGTTTTCTATGTCTGTGGGTCTGTTTCTGTTTCCTAAATAAGTCCATTTCTTCTTTTCTTTGATTCCACATAGAAGTGATATCCTATGATACTTGTCTTCCTCTGTTTGACATACATCACTTAGTATTGATAATCTCTCAGTCCATCCATGTTGTTGCAAATGGCATTATTTCATTCTTTTTTTTTTTAAGTGATTGATACTCCATTGTTATGGATGTACCACATCTTCTTTATCCTTTCATCTGTTGATGGACACTTAGGTTGCTTCCATGTCTTGGCTATTGTAAATAGTGCTGCTATGAATAGTGGAGTGCATGTATCTTTTTAGATCAGTATTCATCTTTTCCAGATTTATGCACAGGAGTGGGATTTCTGAGTTATATAGCAACACTATCTTTAGTTTTTTAAGGAACCTCCATACCATCCTTCAGAGTAGCTGCGCCAATTTACATTCCCACCGACAGTGTAGGAGGGTTCCTTTTTTTCCACACCCTTGCCAGCATGTATTATTTGTAGACTGCTTAATGATGGCCATTCTGAGTGGTGTGAAGTGATATTTCAATAGAATTTTGACTTACTAATAATTAGTAATGTTGAACATCTTTTTATATGTCTGTTGGCCATCTGTATGTCTTCTTTGGAGAAATGTCTAGGTCTTCCGCCCAGTTTGTGATTGGGTTGTTTGTTTTTTGATGTTGTATGAGCTGTTTTCTATTGTATATTTTGGAAATTAAGTTCTTAACAGTCACACTTCATTTGCAAATGTTTTCTCCCACTCTGTTGATTGTCTTTTCATGTTATTTATGGTTTTCTTATCTATGCACAAACTTGTAAGTTTGAGATCCCATTTGTTTATTTTTGCCTTTATTTTTGTTACCTTGGGGGACTGATCTAAGAAAACATTGTTATGGTTTATGTCAGAGAATGATTTGTCTATGTTCTCTTCTAAGAGTATTACTGTATCGTGTCTTATATTTAAGTTTTTAATATAAGTTTTGAGTTTACTTTTGCATATGGTGTTCTGACTTCATTGATTTACACACACTTGTCCAGCTGTCCAGCTTTCCCAGCACCACTTGCTGAAGAGACTCTATTTTCTCCATTGTATATTCTCGCCTCCTTTGTTGAACATTAGTTGTGTGTTCAGTTCAGTTTAGTCCCTCAGTCATGTCTGACTCTTTGCGACCCCATGGACTGCAGCACGCCAAGCTTCCTTGTGCATCACCAACTCCTGGAGTTTATTCAAACTCATGTCCATTGAGTCAGTGATGCCATCCAAACATCTCATCNGTATCAGCTTATCACAGGATGGAGTGCGTTTGTTTGCTCAGCAGGCAGCAGGAGAAACAGCAGGTATGCTGGAGGCTCAGAGGGGACCCTGTGCCATGCACACTACATGCACTAAGAGCACGCGAGGAAGCTTGCTGTCGTCATCATCCATCACGATGCGTCCTAACCACGCTGTCCTAACTATACTTCATGTTTCAGATGCACGGGCAAGATGTTTAGACTTGAAACATCAGACACCTAAGTAGGTTATGGCTTAAAGACACTACTCACACCCCTAGAGGAAGAAACCAAAGGCAAAAATCCTTCCATTTTCCCTCTGAATGTTCTTGAATTTGTTCTGTCTTTTCTTTGGTGGGAAAGAATGGTGCTGAACACAAACAAATCTGCTTGCATGGGGGGTGCTTCAAAACCGCCTGAGCTGTTCACTCGGATTCCTGAGGTCCAAGGGGCCTGCAGTCCTGCTGCTGTGGGAATGGGGCGGGGGTGTGGGGCAGGGAAGGGGTTGGAGGTGCAGATGATTGAGACAATGCAGATGGAGACGGTGGAGCTGATGCAGGTGGAAAGGGAGAGAGAAGCTGTGGAGAGTGCAGGGTGACAGGATGGGAAGAAGAAAGGGAATGAAGTCACTGCCTGGAATCAGAACCCACAGCTCTCCCAGTCCAACTCTGGCCCAGTGACCGNAATGCAGATGGAGACGGTGGAGCTGATGCAGGTGGAAAGGGAGAGAGAAGCTGTGGAGAGTGCAGGGTGACAGGATGGGAAGAAGAAAGGGAATGAAGTCACTGCCTGGAATCAGAACCCACAGCTCTCCCAGTCCAACTCTGGCCCAGTGACCGCCACGCCAAATCCAGGCTCTAGCGTCTCTCGGGAGCATGAAAGTAAACAAGGGTGCCGACAGTGAGGCTGAGATAGGAAGCAGGAAGCCAGGTGCTCCTGCTGCCGCTGGAGCCTGGAGCTGTTCCCAAAATGCCATCGTGACCTCCCTGCCCGAGCACATGCCATGTTGCAGACAGCATGGCCCGGGGACTCACGTCTCGGCCGGCAAAGCCCCCACCTCGGCCGGCAAAGATAGGACTCTATCTCCTGCCCCCTGGGCTCCAGACAGGGACAGCTAAATACTGCTCTGTGGGGTTATCTATCTGAAAAATAAATAAATAAATAAATAAATTTGCTTTAGAACTGTACCAGCTTCATGGTTCAGCAGCTAGAACACTTAGGTAAAATCTGAACCTCATCGTCAGGAGATGTGCTAGGAAAAAAACATGAAGTAGCAAAATCCAATTTCAAGCCAGCATCGCTCACTGGAAGGGAAAGCACACGTTCAGCAGAAGGGAAGACAGAACTGAAACTGACCTGCAGGGCTGATCACTATGCCTCAGGCCGGCTTAACCTCCCATTCACCAGAGACTTAATCTATCTCCTTTATGTCTGAATAAACCTGAAGTTAGGTCACTAGCAGACGGTCTTACCTTGTTAGGCTTTTCTTTCCTTACAAATTAAATCTGTATCAGCAGAGATAAATTACTGGTTTAAATGTTTCCCGTAGCTCAACCAAGTTTAACTTTATTAACTTTATTACTAATTAATTTTAATCAATAAAGTTTAACTGAGTTTAATAAAATGTAATTTTATTAAATTCACTAGGTTTAATAAAATGTAACTTTATTAAATTCATTCATAGGTTAATTAATTTTAAGCAATAAAGGTAGTTAACTTTATTGCTTAAAATTAATTAGTACACTAGACCCCATGCAATGTAGCCCACCAGGCTCCTCTGTCCATGGGATTCTCCAGGCAAGAATACTGGAGTGGATTGCCATGCCCTCCTCCAGGGGATCTTTCTGATCCAGGGATCAATGCTGCATCTCCTGCATTGCAGGCAGATTCTTTACCACTGAGCNTCTGTCCATGGGATTCTCCAGGCAAGAATACTGGAGTGGATTGCCATGCCCTCCTCCAGGGGATCTTTCTGATCCAGGGATCAATGCTGCATCTCCTGCATTGCAGGCAGATTCTTTACCACTGAGCCACCTGGGAAGCCCAAAATATATGCACATATATTTAATAAACCATAAACGTGAACAAAGCTCTTATGTGATGTAATGTCATACATCACAAAGTGAAACGAGCAGGAAGAATAATCCTGGAGACAGATTCAAAGGACACCTCACTGACTCCAGAGCCGGGAGGCTGCTAAGGAACCGCATCCACCACCATNCGTGAACAAAGCTCTTATGTGATGTAATGTCATACATCACAAAGTGAAACGAGCAGGAAGAATAATCCTGGAGACAGATTCAAAGGACACCTCACTGACTCCAGAGCCGGGAGGCTGCTAAGGAACCGCATCCACCACCATCCAGTATGGGCCTCTGTCCCCTTCGTCCAGCTGGTGCTGTGGTCTCAGCTGACCCTTCTCCTTTTCCCTATTATTTCACATCAATGGCAAACATTATGGGGGCACCTGTGGCTGCAAGAGAAAGCCTCACCCCCACTTTGTATCTGAGGCTGAAAGACGAGCTCAGGCTCCTGGTCCTGCGAAGAAGGTTCTCTCAGTTCAGCCTCTTTCTGTGACACTGGCTGCCCTGCACCAGCATTCCTGAGAAGAGCTGAGACCTGGGGAACACTCTCAGTATTTAGGGCAACTTGCTGGGGCCCCACAGAGCAGGAGTGTCTCACACCAAACCCGCCTTGGGGCCTGTGCAGACCCAGAATCTGGGAGAGGCAGGGTGGGGATGGGCACAGGCATAACTCGGGCAGGCTCCGCAGCCTCCTCACACACACTGCCTTCCCGGGTGAAGTGAGCACACACTGGCACGAGGCGGTGTGCAGGGCGGACTCCGTGCACGCATGCACGCGCAGCGCTGTGTGGCAATGCAGTGACTGCAGAGAGCAAGGCGGTGTGTGGGGCAGACTCCGTGCATGCATCCATGCGCAGCGCTGTGTGGCAATGCAGTGACTGCAGAGAGCATCAGCAGAGAAGGACACATGCAGTGGCTCGGCAGCTTCACTGCCCCGCTTCCAGATTCAGAACTGCAAGGTGTGACCTTGGTTCTGGGCTGCTCCGGAACACAAATGAACCTTCCAGCATCTCCCACCAGCATCCAATCCTGAACAACTCTCTCATCCCCCATCCAAGGAGGCATGAGGAAGGGGGAAGTGCTGCCCATCCCCGGAGTCTTGCCTAGCCTGCTATGTGCACTCCAGGGCAAACAGTGAAGGCAGACAACCTCGCCTGCGTCTCGTGGGGCTGAGGGAACGGGCACTGGCCTCCTGACATCCACTGGCATCAAGGGACCTGCAGTGTGAAGTTTACGCGAGGTTCAAAATATAATTCTGACCAAGTTTTCTAAAATAAAACATTCCCCTCATAAAAATACCTATGCCCACCCCAGTCCTACCATCCTCATGACTATAAAAATTAAATCATTGTCAAAACGGGAGCAGTCAGCCTGGACACAAACCCTTCGTCCTGGATTCAGGGGCTATGTAATCTTCCCCTCTCCTTCTCCAGACATCTTGTGACCTAGAACCTCCTTCATGGGCTCTGGAAATGTTGGGTGTGGACCCAAGAACACCTAGGGATCAAGGATACCATTCGGATCCATAAATTTTCCCCTAATGGACAGCCCCAGTGTGGGAAAAGAAAACCCACGCAGATTCCACACAGAAGACAGGGAAGGCTGAAGACCAACGTTGCGGGTGAGACGTGCAGGCGGTAAGCACCATCCTATCTGGTGAGAGGATCCATAAAAGCACCACTCAAGGGAGAGACCTGCTCATCCCAACTCCATCCGTGAATCAGCCTATTAGCAGCACCTCCAGTCAGTGTGTCCTCCCCCGTGGGTTCAGTGGGCGGCACGGCTGTAACATGCTTCTCTGGCTACGAGGGAGCTGATGAGAGAGTGGTGTCACAGGCCCAGTCGCAGCAGAACATGCCACATGTGGAACAGTTACTGTCTCCACTCCGGGCTCAGCTCTTAATATTCTTGTTTCTGCTAAAAATCTGCATCACAGCAGGAGTGTGGAGCAAAAGTGAAAGTGTTAGTCGCTCAGCTGTGTCCAACTCTTTGCGCTCCAGTGGACTTTAAACTGCCAGGCTCCTCTGACCATGGGATCCTCCAGGCAAGAGTACTGGAATGGGTTGCCATTTCCTCCTCCAGGAGATCTTCCCAACCCAGGGATCAAACCCAGGTTTCCTGCATTGCAGGCAAATTCCTTACTGCCTGAGCCATATACCTATAAAGCTCTTTAAGCAACTGGAAAAAATCTTCTGGCACTAGTGTGATCACAATTTTGACCTTCACAAAAGCCGACTAAATAAAACAGTCTAATTTACATTCATAGCCTGAACCCCCAGCTGAGAACTGCCTCTTAAGCAATGTGCATGTCTAGATTTAAGATGACAGGGCTACAGAAGGTTTATGGCATGTCTGCCCATCACGATTACTGGAAAAAGCAACACAGAGACCTTGGCCTCACGTGAAGAATAGCACATTATTGACAACACAGTGAGAAGGGGCTAGACCCAACTTCAAGCTCAGGCCACTCACCAGCCCCATGACCTTGGGCCTCTGAACTCTGGTTGTGCCATTTGCAAAATGGAAAAAAAAATTAATAGTTTTTCTTCCTTTGTCACCTAGGTGTTGTGGGGAATAAATGAGAAACCTCTTTGTAACCATAAAGTGCTTCTACAGGTCAAGGACAGTATTAACATTTACAGCCTAAATCTTCAGAGATTTGTTATAGCGGCTGCTGTGTGTTTGTTTTGGTTCCCCTTAGGGTACCTTTAAAAAATGTGACCTGTGTTTCTGTTATGATGGCATTTAGACCTTTGCTTCATCAAAGTCAGGGGCGAACTTTCATAAATTCTTTCTCTTGATGGAAACAGCAAGCCCTTGCCTGCAGTGGCAAATCATGACCAGCAAGCCCTCGGTCATGATGAACGGCCGTGAACCGGGGTTGATGGCCAGAGCATCATTACCCTTCTACACAAACTCCACGAGGACAACCCTGTGCAACACCCCAGAACGAGGCTAGTGTGCAAGAGGCAACTTTTAATCAATACAGCATAAGATAGAAAAGAGATGGACATAGCACCCAAAAGTGCTGCCCGCCCAAGAAACAGTGGCTGCCTGGCTGGCTTTCTGTGTTACAGATGCCCTCCCATTCTGCCCAGCTGAATTTGAATATGAAAACCCAAAACACGAGAAAGCCCTTCACTCTCTTCCTTTCACTGAGTCAGGCTTTAGCTTGAAAATCACACGCGATCTCAGAAATTCTCTTTAAATAATTAATTTAGGTGCAGAGAGTGGCATTCCAGTTGAGTGAATTCCTCCACAATTTAAACAGTAAGGGGAAAATGCTCTGTCCAGTGAGAAATAACATGTGATAAATAATAGAACACTTGGATCAGTGACTGATAGCAGAAAAAAGAGAAAAGTCAGCATGAGGGTGGAGTCGGTTCAAGACCACACCGGTGTGACGCTAAGCTGCTGACACCAGCCGTGTGAAGGCCCCAGGACTCAGGGTACCAGGCTGGAGCACCTATGACAAGGGCCACCCCCTCGTGTTCTGAGGGGGCTCAAGAGGGGACCCAGATAAGACAGGCCTGGAGAAAGACAGTTTCTCACCCCGGAGGGGTTCACACCAACTCCGTCCCCCTCCAGTTTCCTGAGCTACCGTGCAGAGTGGCTGCACTGCCCGATGGGAGGACGAGGTCAGGACTTCTCCTGCTGAGGGAGGCGCCAGGCCTCCTTTGGGGAAGACTGCCATTTTACTCCGTTTCCCATGAGAGGGAGGTGGGGACCCCTGTTTAATTCTTTTTCTGGATAACATTAAGTCATCTGGTAGCTTTGATTCAAACGTGGCCTTAGGCCTTAGAGCCTACTGTAAGACAAAGGAAGGGAATTTCATTGTGCTTTAAGCAGGCTCTTTTGCTTGGAGTGGGTATTCAAAATGGAGATCTGGGTGTGTAGTTAGGGTGTGTGTGTACAGGACCTGTGAGAACCTCATGCCCAGTTGTTCGGCTGTGTCTGACTCTTTGCGACCCCATGAGAATGTCAGTCAACACCTAATGTCCTTCAGTGACCAGGAAACTACCACACAGGCGTCCTCTGATTTTTCTAATTTCCGTCCACAGCCTCAGAGACTCAGTGGTTGATGTTTTTACCAAGGGCTCTTAGGAGATCTTAAGACGACAATTACATTTGTGTTTATTTTCCACAACACAGATTAACTGCTTGTCATTCAGCTGCTAAGTTGTGTCCGACTCTTCGCAACCCAACGCTCCCTTGTCCTTCACCATCTCCCAGAGTTTGCTCAAACTCATGTCCATTGAGTCAGTGATGCCATCTAACCATCTCGTCCTCTGTTGTCCCCTTCTCCTCCTGCCCTCAATCTTTCCCAGGATCAGGGTCTTTCCCAATGAGTCAGCTCTTCGCATCAGGTGGCCAAAGTATTAGAGCTTTACAACAGTCCTTCCAAAGAATATTCAGGGTTGATTTTCTTTAGGATTGACTGGTTTGATCTCTTAACTGCTAGTTGCTTTTAAAAAAACTTTTTTTTGTAAATTCATTTAATTGGAGGCTAATTACTTTATAATATTGTGGTGGTTTTTGCCATACATTGACATGAATCAGCCATGGGTGTACTTGTATCCCCCATCCTGAACCCCACTCCCACCTCCCTCCATAAAGCTCCTTTAAGTTTATTCTGCAAATAGTTTCAGAATAGGCATACTCTAATACCTTCTTTCCTACTGGCATTTAGTTGTGATGTATGTTAATGAAAATAGTGTGATTTTTATATGAAAGCAGCGTCAGTTCTTTTCCAGGATGACATTAGGAACTGGGTATTATCTGATGGCATTAGAGGACGTCTTCTCTTACAAGGTTCTCATAGGAGCTGTTCACATACACAGAAATAATAAGCAAGAATAGTGATTTGCTTTTGTAAAAAACTTTTAGAGTCAGGTTAAAGCATGATACCATCCACTTTCTCCAACATGAATAGTTTCACCCAATGGAAATGTTTGCTAACTGTGAGTACAAAGGATTCAGGTAACTTTAGAGATTCTAAACACAGAAACAGTTTACTACCTCCAGCTCCCAGTGTCATCAACTAGAACAGTGAGACAATATTAAAACAAGTGTCAGAAGAAAATTATACAACCAATGGGAATTTCCCAGCTTCTCTGAATAGTATGTTACATCCAGATGGGGGTGTGAAACAGAAAAAATATAAACAGCATATTAAAAAGCAAAGATAACACTTTGCCAACAAAGGTATGTATAGTCAAAGCTATGGTTTTACCAGTAGTCATGTACGGATGTGAGAGTTGGACCATTAAGAAGGCTGAGCACTGAAGAATTGACACGTTAGAACTGCAATGCTGGAGAAGACTCTTGAGAGTCCCCTGGACTGCAAGGAGATCAAATCAGTCAATCCTAAAGGAAATCAACCCTGAATATTCATTGGAAGGATTGATGCTGAAGCTCCAATACTTTGGCCACCTGATGCAAAGAGCTGACTCATTAGAAAAGATCCTGATGCTGGGAAAGATTGAGGGCAGAAAGAGAAGGGGATGACAGAGGATGGATGGCATCAATGACTCAATGGACATGAATTTGGACAAACTGCAGGAGATTGTGAAGGACAGGGAAGCCTGACATGCTGCAGTTCGTGGGTCGCAAAGATTCAGACACGACTTAGGACTTCAGTTTAGTTGCTCAGTCAGGTCCGACTCTTTGTGACAGCTTTCTTTATAGTCCCAACTTTCACATCCATACATGACCACTTGAAAAACCATAGCCTTGACTAAGACGGACCTTTGTTGGCAAAGTAATGTCTCTGCTTTTTAATGTGCTGACTAGGCTGGGCATAACTTTCCTTCCAAGGAGTAAGTGTCTTTTAATTTCATGGCTGCAATCACCACCTGCAGCAATCTTGGAGCCCAGAAAAATAAAGTCAGCCACTGTTTCCCCATCTATTTCCGATGAAGTAATGGGACCGGATGCCATGATCTTTGTTTTCTGAATGTTGAGCTTTAAGCCAACTGTTTCACTCTCCTCTTTCACTTTCATCAAGAGGCTCTTTAGTTCTTCTTCACTTTCTGCCATAAGAGTGGTGTCATCTGCATATCTGAAGTTATTGCTATTTCACCTGGCAACTTTGATTCCAGCTTGTACTTCTTCCAGCCCAGCGTTTCTCATGATGTACTCTGCATAGAAGTTAAATAAGTGCAACAACATGTACAGTAAATGGCCATGGCAGAAAGGAGAAAACCTGGACGCTCGGATCATCTTCTTTTGGTCCTAATCCAAGTGCTGTTCCTGGTTCTGTGATGCCCGCCTTCCAGTGAGGGAGCGTGCAGCATACGCCCGAGGCCAGTGTGGGGCTTGCACTTCTCCACAATCTTCAAAGCTGAAATCCCACATGCTCCACCTCTGGATAGCGATACAGCACATATGTTATAGAGCAACGATCAGCCAGCTCAAGGGCCCTGCAAAAGGAACGGACTGAATGCAGGTCCCAAGACAAACCCCGTGGCCCTCAGTGACCCTTCTTCATGGGCTTGACTGAACATCTAACAGGTCCTTAACCTGCCCAGGGTCCACACCCAGGACCCCTTCTAAGCCTGTGTCTGTCCCATCTCAGTTACCAGTACTTGTTGCTGGGCCAACAATCCACGGGTCCCTTTAAATTCTTCCCATCCTCCACCCACAGCATCTGACCCAGCAGCAAGGCCTGCTGGTTTATTGCCAAAATGTCGTCAGAAGCCATTCACTTCCTGCTGTTTTCACAGGATAGCACCTATGACAGGCCAGGCCTGTCCAGGTCTCCCCTGCCTCCTTCCAGCATCTAGCATCTAGGCCGAAATGCCCATCTGTCCATCTCCTCCCAGGCACAATCCCCTGGTGGCCCCCGCTGAATCTAGACTAAAACCTCCGCCTCCAGCCCAAGCCAGCCCCCAGGGTCCCTACCACCTGGCAGCTGTCCACTTCCCCCACTTATGGCACCTACTCTTGACCACCCCCTGCTACCCTGACTCATCTGCATTTTGCTTAACAGGTTCCTTGTCTTGATTTGGGCGAAACTGTCACCTCCTTAGAGAGGTCTTTCCTGAGGCCTAACGCTAAATAAATCGCCTTCCCACCGCAGCACTCGCGCTCTGTCTGCCCTACCCTCAGTGTTCCCTCATCTAAGACGCTCTCACTGATGATGCACTCATCACCCCTCTGTGATGGGTCCCCTTGTCACTTCAGGGCCACACCTCCAGGGACCCAAGCAGTGTCTGCAAAGCTTGTTCAGCATGTTCTCAATAAGCAACTGCTGAATAAATGACTCTGAAGACATCCTCCCCAAAGTAAATGTGGCCACAAGTGTTCTGCAAGGAGACCAACCAACGGGGCGTCTCGGCGTCCTGGGAAGATGTGAGAAGGTGGGCGAGAGAGAGTGAGCACGAGCAGGGCGGTCAGCAAGGGCACAGGTTGGAAGCGACTTTAGAGGCACGAACGCTGAGCCCCGAAAGTTCACCACATGGTCTGGAAGTGGGTGCGACACGAATCCACGGAAGGAGGATTAGACGCCAATAATGCGTGGGGTTTAAAGAGGGGAAGACTGGTGTGAAACCCAGTGGTTGGGCTAAGCTTCACCAAAGGAGTCAGAGAATCTGAAAAGCCAGACAGCAGTAGCAGGGCTTGCAGACAGGGGAAGGGGTACAAACGAGGGAAAAGGTCTGGGGTGGGGACGCACTGGCTGGGCCCAGATTTTGCCCTGAGGAAGCCCAAGAGAGACTGATCAGATTCTGCTCAAACTGTGTGTTTTAGAATGCTCAAATATTTATTGTCTAAAGGAATTCAGAGACAGACAGACGGGGGTGGAAGGTGATTTGTTCGGGCATTTCTTTTCTCTCTAAGGCATTGGTGGTATTTTTCTTGAGAACTTCAGTTCATTTGTTAAACAAATAGTTATTACTTGCCTCCCAGGTACCAGGCACTTTGTGCGTAGATGGGCTTCCACAGGGAATGAAAGGTCACAGCTCTTGTGCCAGAAGTCCAAGGAGGTCAAGAGTACACAGGTACATTCAAAATAATGATGGACATATAATTTTTAAATTCCGTATTTCAGGCAATCTCTCTGATGCTAGTCATGTGGGAAGATAGAGAGAAAGATGTTATTCACAGTTATCAGTGAGGCTGTTTGTACCACAGTATTTTAGAAGGGATGGCGAGG
Organism: Neotragus pygmaeus; assembly: GCA_006410875.1. Lineage (NCBI taxonomy): Eukaryota > Metazoa > Chordata > Mammalia > Artiodactyla > Bovidae > Neotragus > Neotragus pygmaeus. The sequence goes on from SJYV01004784.1 coordinate 40,812, forward strand.
TGAGATACATAGAACAGGCTAGTGGTCATCAGCGGGGAGGGGAAACGTACGAGTGGGGAATAAGAAGTACAAACTCTTAGGTGTAAAATAAACGAACAAAAGGATATAACGTACGACACAGGGAATACAGCCAATTTTTAAAATAGTAACTATAAATGGAATATAACATTTTAAAAAGGTGAATCACTATACTGCACACCTGTAACTTACATAATATTGTCCAGCAACTATACTTCAATAAAAAAAAAACAATATAAACATAAAAGGCCCATGTGGTCAGGACACACATAACTGGAAAAAAATGAAAGGACAGTGAGGCTCAAACCACGAAGGACCCATCCCCCAACAAAGTCCTCCTCCTGCCTCTTGTTTGTACAAAAACTTTAGCCAAGGAACAAACTTAATCAGAGAGTTGAGAAAACACAGAAGAGAAGGGAAATAGTCAAACAACATCAAATAATAAAAGTTTAGCCATCAAACAAAGTCAAAGACCTGTAGTTCCTCCTCAAGGGCTATAGATAATAATTTGAGCCATGTCCTGTGAGCTTCTTATAGATACTGAAACCCCCACGAGAGAGGAGAAGTTAACTACATGATGCCCAGACTGCAGCAGTGACATAAGCTGCCACAGCTGCAAGAACTGTCCTCAAACAAATGGGAACAAGCCAATCTTGGAACTGAAGATTAACTGCACTTAAAATAGTTAGGGATGCCTGGGGTGCTGCAGTCCATGGGGTCGCAAAGAGTCAGACACGACTTAGCGCCTGAACAACAAAACAATCAAAATGACACTAGTCAGCCCACTGATGACCAATTCCAAGATGACAGTCAAGAGCTGACTGCTCTTCTACACAGAGCCCTCCACCCAACCTGTGNGGGTCGCAAAGAGTCAGACACGACTTAGCGCCTGAACAACAAAACAATCAAGATGACACTAGTCAGCTCACTGATGACCAATTCCAAGATGACAGTCAAGAGCTGACTGCTCTTCTACACAGAGCCCTCCACCCCACCTGTGGACCCTGACCTTCCCCTATAAGAGTTTGTGCCCCCAATCAGCAAGAGGGAGCTGGCCCTTTGGGACATGAGTCCACCTTCCCCCCAGGATTGCTGACTTCCTCAAGGAAGCTGTCTCCTCTCACCCAACAGTGTCTGTCAATACTGGATTCTTGAGCCACAAGCAGCTGAACCTGAGTTTGGCAACAAGGTAACTCATTTTGAAACGTCCACAGAGCAGCTGTGAGGGGCCCACTTGGAGCCTCTGCTCCTTCTTCTTCTCCCTCCTGCCTTCAGACATTTCTGCCAGTTTAATCACAGCCACGTAAAAACACCCATGGCATGGACAAGGCCTGATCAACCTGTATCTGGCAGCAGTGTCTGCAGTTGGGATGGAACTGTGAGCGTGACTGTCAACAGCTCGGAGGCCAGTGCCAGGTGCAAGCTGGTGACTCACTGACCACAGACATATAGAGTGGCTACTTAGCAACTTTCGGGATGAGAACAGAGCAATTCACAGAGGAGTGGTCACTGCCTCCTCCCAGACACTGCCAGCCACGGGCAATCACCTGGTTCTGAAAAGAGATTTCTTAGAGAAACGTGGAATGTTCTGGCTTCCAGGTGGTCCTCTCCCTTGCACCTTGAAATTCAACAGTTGTTAATTCTATCAAGAGATGTAGATTCCAACACTCCCTGGTTATTTCAATTCTTGTTTTTTCCCGGACCATTGCCCTTTTACTATGTTATGGTGAGCTGTGAACACCTATTTTCATAATACACTGGTACATTCAAAAAAGTAAATTCATAAATGCAAAGTTAGCTCTAAACACAGCCTGGTACACCGTGTGGATTACTGAACAATCAACTATGATCAGGTTCTCCTCCAAAATTCTGTTCTGCCTGTATTTATTGACTAGGGCTGCCAGCTTGAACAACAAATTATTTCTCACAGTTCTGGAGGCCAGAAGTCCAAGATTCAGGTTCAGCAGGTTTGGTTTCTCCTAAGCCCATGGCTGTCCTCTGTGGCTTTTCCTCAGTGCTCCCACCCCTAGTTTCTCTCTCTCTGTCTCCAAATTTCCCTTTCTTATAAGGTACAGGTTGGATCAGGACCCACCTAACAGCCTCATTTTATTTTATCACCACTTCAAAGGCCCTAGCTTCAAATACAGACACATTCTGAAGCCCTGGAGGTCAGGGCTTCAACATTTGGGGTTTGGGGGAACAGAGTTCGGTCAGTCACACTTCCCAGTCCTAATATACAGTTGGTCCTGAGAGGCAGTGGGTGGGACTCAGGGTAGAGGGCTGGCTCTTGGGCCTGGGGAGGCACCTCACCCCTGCTCCTAGAGTCCCACAAAAAACACAGAAGAGCTGGTGGGAGCTTTTAAAGTCCTGCATCTCCTTTCTGCTATTTCCTGAGATTCCACAGAAAGAAGCAGCCTGGGCTCAAATCTCGTTCTAGTGTAGAGGTAAAGATGGCAAACTGTAAGAATTCGGAGAAGGGCTTTACTTGTAGGGGGTGGATCCCAGCTTTGTGTAGGAGGCGACAGCCCAGGTGGGCCTTGGAGGACGGGCAGCAGGTTGGTGTGAAGAGATTAGAGCATCAGTGGCGAGAGGAAGGTGTGGCCGTGGGGAGGATGGCGCGTGCGAGGAGGTGACCGAGTGTGAATGACCACACGCGGGGCCCTGGGTGTACGTTAACACACCGAGTCCCCCCGGAGCCCCCGTGCAGTAAGCCAATCCGGATTTACACTCCTTTCCAATGGCAAACAGAACAGAGGCTGGAGAGCTGGGTAGCCGTACCTGAGAGAGAGGATGCGAACACACCTGACCGCAGCACCCTCCTGCCCTTCCAGCTCAGAGGCGCGTGCGTTCAGTCCCTACTGCCAGCCTCACAAATTCTCACATACTTAAATAAACAACCCAAGTTTCTTGCCTCGGTTCTTCAAGTCAACAGTCTATGCAGGCTCACCTGGTGTTCAGATCCGGGTTGCCCAAGGCCAAAATCCAGACGCGGCCAGTGGGGCGCTGCCGGGTGCTCTGAGGAGATGGGCTTCTAGGCTCGTTCACGGGNTATCATTTTTGTGCCCAGATCCCTGATCCTTTCCTCCTCAGTGTTGCTCCCGGGGCCCACTCTGCTCCCTTTCTCTCAGGACCATTTCATCCACTGCTGTGGATTTAATTCCTCTCTAAGGGCTGCCAACTTCCCGAAGCTAGATTTCTAGTCCAGATTTTCTCATTAGTTCCAGCCCATGCCCAGCTGCCGACACGTCCCACAGGCACTGAAGCTGGACATTTCACACACAGAGTGCATCCTTTTCCTCCCTCTCCTTGCTCTGCTGTTTCCTGTGTTGGGGAGAGGCACCAACACAGCTTCTTTGCTTGACGAGGGAACCCAGGGTTGACACACTGCTATCTTCACCCTCTCCCCTCCCATCTGAAACACTTCACCACTTTCCTCCTTTCCCTATGGCCACCTCGCACCCCAGCTACTGTTTTGTCAGATCACCCCTTCAGGCTCCTCCACTGCCTCACTCCTTCTAATAGTGATCCCCTACCATCTATTCTCTTCCCTATTGCCAAAGGGAACTTGCAAAATGCAAGTCTTCTGACTTCCTGTGGCCCACAGAATAAATAATAAAGGATAAGATACACCAGGGACTTCTTTGTGCTGAGCACGAGGACGCACATGATACCTGTTAAACCACAAATCCCTCAGCAGGAAGACTGCAGATCTTCCTTACCTGGTCCCAGTGGAACCTTCCAGCCTCTTCTTTGTCTACACCTCCCTTTTCACCTGGCTCATGCCAACTCACCCTTTATGAATCAGGGCACAGGCTGAAACCACCTCCAGGATCCCTGCGATGTCCTGGATTCAGTCTCTGTTATGAGACATGTTCCCAGCACATTCTATAGGATTCACCTTCTGGTTCATCTCCACCACTCTGCTGTCCTACTTGTTTCATACCTTCAGTGTCTTTCGCAGGGCCTGGTTCATTGTCGTTGCTCAATAAATATTTGTTGAATGGATGGATGGATCTTGGAGTTAAAACAGTTCCAAGCATTGGGAGTCATCAGGCAGATGCTTTAACATTGAGCTACCTGGGAAGCCCTAGAAATCCAATACCTTGCCACATCGAATTCTGTTTCCTTGCAGTGGAATTCTGTTTCCTTGCTCCCTTGTGGGAGCAGATGGAGGTTGTCATGCTTCTCAGTTGATGCCCAATCTCCTCCCTTCCTGTCTCCCTTTATCTGCTTGTCTTCCACCCTTTCTCCAGCCCTGATGTATGCAGAGCTCTCCAGCTCTGATTAAAACAGGGCTATTTTCAGAGTCCTATTTCAGTCTCAAAAATTAGTCCAAGTTCCTACACAGCCCTGGTAGTACTGCAGTTTAATAAATGACATTGATTACCACCTATATAGGGGGCTCCCCAGGTGGCACTAGTGGTAAAGAACCCACCTGCCAATGCAGGAGACAGAGGAGACACGGGTTCCATCTCTGGGTCGGGAAGATCCCCTCGAGGAGGGCATGGCAGCCCACTCCAGTATTCTTGCTTGGAAAATCCCATGGACAGAGAAGCCTGGTGGGCTGAAGTCCATAGGGTCACACAGAATCAGACATGACTGAAGTGACTTGGCACACACATACCACCTATGTTATGTGTCTCAGTACGACCCTGGATTTCATACAGCAATGCTGAATTCACCTCTATGTCTGATCAAATCTTAAGGCCACCTCTGGAGGAGAAAACAGTTAATGGAGACAGTCTGAGATTTAGGAACATTTATGGACTAAAGGAAGGGCTTCCCTGGTGGCTCAGTGGTAAAGAAGCCACCTGCCAATGCAGGAGATGTAGGTTTGATCTCTGGGTTGGGAAGATCCCCTGGAGAAGGAAATGGCAACCCATTCCAGAATTCTTGCCAGGAGAATCCCATGGACAGAGGAGCTTAGAGGACTACAGTCCATGAGGGTCACAAAAGAGCTGAACACAACTTAGCAACTAAACAACAACAGCAGCAATGGGCTGAAGGAAATAGGCCAAATAGAGATAATATTGGAAGATATAAGAGAGGAAAACAGGGATCGTAGATGGGGCATTGGAAAGTTTTTCTGAAGTCAGTAGAGAAAAACAGCAAACTGATAGCACTTTGGAGGTCGAGTGAGTTCACCAGCCAGCCCTGAGGGCGGTGAAGGGGGATTGTGGAATGTGAGAGGTGGGAGTCGGTGGAATAGCCCGGCTTGGGGGGTGGTGGCCATAGAGGAGAGAACAGCTTCAGAGAGACCACAAGACTTGCCACCAGGATGGCGCAAAGTACGTGGACCGGCACGGACAATACCTAGACGCCTTTCTGGCACACAGTTCACTGGTGCTCAGGAAATGTCTGATCCCTCTTTTGTTTTCCTTTATGTAATTTATCAGGTCCTTGAACATGGACACTTTTCAGGCCACGGTGTCTACTCCCCGAGGCCACTACTTTCCATCTGTGGTCTTGCAGGTGCCACCCACACCAGAAAACCCTGCCATGCACTCTTCATAGCCCACAGGCTGGCCTCCCTCCGTCAACCCCTGTCTCAGAGTCTGCTGTCAATTTCAAGCACACTCTAAGCCCAGCCCCTTAGAGGCTTGTTGACGCATGCTGCTGCTCACCACTCTAGTCATAGAAATAGACACGTGAAGTGGCAGAATTGGTTTGCATGCAGATGCTGCATCAAAGATTTAGCCCAAACCCAACAAAATAACTGAGTCTCCTGCTTGGCACGGAGCAGGCTGGCAGGGAGCCCCCCTGGGGAAGTACACGGAGGAGCAAGTGAACAACGGCTCCAGAAGCATCACCGGGAGCTCTGAGCCAACTCAGCTGCTAACCTGACAAAAACTCACTGTGACTACACATGTGTATGTCACATAGCGCATGGAACACGTGTCTATAAATAGTCCGCTGAGGCTGGCAGAGACAACACAAGCTCGGTACTTTGCTGGCTTACTTAACTGCACAGAAAGAACAGTGTGTGAGCCCTGCTTGAGGGGCTGTGCATTCAGCCTACAGTCAAGGAGGCTGCTGAGAACCTGATGGCCACACGCCTGGCCCAGCCCTCTGTCGTGTTCAATGTGACGGCTGCAGGGCACAAGAGATGAGGAGAGCAGAGTTCAAACCTCGCAGAGCCTGCAGTCCAGTGAGCATGACAAGCNGCTGCTGAGAACCTGATGGCCACACGCCTGGCCCAGCCCTCTGTCGTGTTCAATGTGACGGCTGCAGGGCACAAGAGATGAGGAGAGCAGAGTTCAAACCTCGCAGAGCCTGCAGTCCAGTGAGCATGACAAGCATGAAGGTGCTGGGAGGTAGCCAAGTGCTGTAACCCTGGGGCATATCCAGTCATAGGGGCTCATAGAAAGTTGCTCCAGTTCCTTTTGCTAGATGATAATAAACTAGCTCAGGACGTAAGGACGTGAAGGGATTGTTGTATTTGTATCCTCACAGATTTGGGGGAGCACAGAGGAGGCAGCTGTGTGTGTGCCACCTGGGAACAGGGCAACCAGGTCTGCCCACCAGGTGTGTCAAGTGGCTTCTAAATGAAGCCAGGCTTCCTCATGGCTCCAAGGGAATGTATTCCAGCCAACAGCACGGAAGCCATGTCATCTTTTAGGACCCAGCTTCCCAGGTGGTACAGTGGTAAAGAATCCACCTGCCGAAGCAGGAGATGTGAGAGACTCGGGTTTAGTCCCTGGGTTGGGAAGATCCCCTAGAGGAGAGAGCAGCTTACTCTAGTATTCTTGCCTGGAGATTTCTATGAGCAGCGGAGCTGGTTGGCTACAGTCCACAGAGTCACTAAGAGTCGGACACGACGGAACACACACACACACACACGGCGTGGCTCCTGAGACACCAGTGTTACTCCTGCCACAGACTCGGGTGAAGCAGTTACAAGCCTACTCAGAAGCAAGGGGAGGAATGTGGACCTGAACNGTAATTGGGAACCTGGTAAAATATCTTTCAGAGTAATGCTAATCATGTGTGTCAAGATAAAGAAAATTAAGGTGGCTTAAGTTTTCAATTCTCTTCAGAAAAATCAATTATAAAGCAGTTACACTGCTGACAGTAAACAATAAATCCCTGGATTTAGTTAATAAAAAAAAGCTTCCACTCTTTGAAAGTTTGTTTTTTCATTCACAAAAGAAACTCATAGCACTGATTCTTTTTGAGAAATAAGGGGCTGTTTACATCAAGTATCTTTAAATCCAGATGTATTCCTGATCTTAGTCTGTCTGTTTGAATCAGGAATCATTGCCATCTAGGAAATATATCTTCATAAAGTTGCCCCAGGTTTACAGTGCTCCTGTATTGAAGCTGAACAGGACACTGCGGGGCTCCTGGGTACAAAAGCCTTTCTCTATGCTGCATGTCTTGTCTGTAGGGCATGGGTCCTAGCCTCCGTGACTTCTCTGAGTTCCGAAGGGCAGATTCGAACAGTTGCTAATCCGAGAAGACAGAAGCTTCGGGTGGGCACCTCAGACCACTCGGCCATCCTGACAGACGACACTTGCTAGTTAGGGGATGGAGGGGATGCAGAAAGGGAGAAGCAGCCGAGAACCAAGGAGCAGCCTTAGGAGCAGTCCTGGCTCCTCAACAGAGACACATAACAGCATCCTGGAGCTATTTACAGAACCAAAACCCAAAAAATGGAAAATGTCAGCATCCTTCGCTTCAGAGAAGATCTCTTGAGACCAGATTAAAGGAGCGCAGGCCCTGCACACACCTGAATCTTGTCAGCAACCCCATCCTTGAATCACTGCTATGAAACTCCTCACCAAACCCTCCTGGGTTGGGACACACAGTTTATGAGGGCAGGAGCCTGGCAAAACAATAAAGCTATTCTTTCCTACTTCACTCAAAATTCTGTCTCCAAGATTTGATTCAGCACCGATGCACAGAGGATGAGTTTTCAGCATCAGCATTAGTTATGTGCCCTTCTGCCTCAAATTCTAAATAGGGATGGCAGACTGGAAACCAGTTTGCATCTCACCTGAGGTTCAGAATATTCTGAGTCAAATTCATGGGTGGGTTAAACCTCTCTGATAATATATAATTCTTAAAACTGTAGCCCTCAGTCCTGGTTACATATTGTTATAGCCTAGAAAGTTGTATAAAATACAGGTGCCAGGGTCCATCCCTGGAGAATCACACTTAAGTATTCTGGAGAAGGGCCAGCAGTAACTATTTCATTTCAATCTCAATTAACCTTTATATAGTCACTGAAATGTTCACAGTCTTGTCACTTTCTAGTTTCAGACGATTAGAATCTTGCTGTCATTCTTTCCCTTTTGTTCCCATAAAACCAATGACACAAAGGTTAAAGCCACCAAGAAAGACAGTTTTTCAACAAGTGCAGTTCTGCTCATCACTTTTCAAATGAGTGATTAATAATTCATAGCAATTAACTGAGTTATGAATTTCTTTTTCAATATGTTTCTAAACATGAATAGATTAAATGCTAATTGCTATCAAATTTTATGTTCTAATTCATGTGTCCAATAAAAGTTTATCTTTGGGAACTCACTTTGTATTTACTTTTGATATATTCATAACCAAATGCAATATACTGTATTAAAATATTTATTATTAACCTATCAAATATTAACCACTTTTAAATTATATGGATGAAAGAAAACAAATAGGCTACTTGTTTAAGTTTTCATGATTCTCTTTATTTTAATATGATTTGGATCTGTAGAATACATCCTGGTAAAACTGATGACAAGAGCTACAGTACGAGTTCCTGCCTCTTAATAAAATTTTTCCAAGGCACATGTATGCCCTGGATTTTCCAGATACCCTTATTCTATTAATGGATAACTGACAAAAACAAACAAAAACCGGGCTTTGAGGTCAAATTCCTAGGTTAAAGTTCACATGTATTATCGCATCCTCTGACTTTCAAATTTGAATATGCATATGAACCACCTGGATCTTGTTAAAAAGCAGATCAGTAAGTCTAGAATGAGGCCTGGGATTCTGCATTTCTAATAAATCCCCAAATGATGCTGATGATACTGAAGGATGCACAGAACGATCACACATTTAAGTTGTTAGAATCTAGATGACTGTGTGCAGGTTACCTAGCCTCTCTGAGCGTCAGTTCTTGTAAAATGAGGATAACCGCTAATAAGGTTTTATGCAAATTAAACAAGGCAATGTAAATGGCTTGGCATAGTTACTACATTCAGCAAGCACTCACTAAGTTACGACCACTGTCTTCACTGCAATTAAGAGAGCTAATGTATGACCCAAGGGCCAAACTAGGATATCTCTAAGATGCCAACTCAGATATAAGATTTTAAGGTTATAGGTCAAAGCACGGGTACCTATGATCAGAAAAGTGAGCTAGAAAAGTGGTACTGGAAGTCGGTCTTCTCAGATGCCCACAAGAGTGAGGCTCTGTCAGGTCTGACACCCATCTTGCATTCTCAGTCCTTAGAAGAGGGCAGGGATGATATTATATTTGTCTCTTGGTGTTCAAATTTAGCAGAATTCCTGGCACATGACTGGAACTGCACCATTTGCTATGAGAGACAGAATGAGTGACTTCATGAACAAAAAAATGAATTAGGCAACCCAAAGTGGGTCTAGTTCGATGGGGAGAAGAATTCAAAAGATTTAGCAAGACTTTATTAAGCAGCCCTACCATTACTTTGGTTAAACTGAATTTAGTAATCAAAGATGACATAATGGGCAGAGTTTTTCTATAGTGCATGGGATGATCTGATCCCATTTGTTGTATATGAAGAACATATGAGACATGACTGATTTAACCATGTTATATTAGATGGGCCTATCAATAGGTGAAGCACAGTTTTCTCCATCACCAGACACCAGACAGCCTTTAGTAAAAATCTAATAGAGTCATACATTATATGTTCATATGTAGCTTAGCATCCTTTGCAAAATCAGCAACTTTAATTTTCATTTTAAAGAAAGAACAGGCAGGTGGCAACTAAACATATCATGGTGATTATTTTGTAAATGTGTAGAAATATTAAACCACTATGTAGTACACCTGGAACTAACCCAGTGATATAGGTCAATTAAAAAATATGTAGACACTGACAGAAATATATTATTTCTGAGGGGTGGGAATTATGGATGATTGCTAATTTTTACTTTATTCTTTTACATATTTCTAGTTGTCTGCAGTGAACATGCATAGTTTGTAATATTAGAAGGAAAACAGCTGCTGCTAAGTCGTTTCAGTCATGTCCAACTCTGTGCGACCCCATGGCAAGAATACTGGAGAGAGTTGCCATTTCCTTCTCCAACGCATGCATGCATGTTAAGTCGCTTCAGTCCTGTCTGACTCTATGAGACCCTATGGACGGCAGTCCACCAGGCTCCTCTGCCCCTGGGATTCTCCAGGCAAGAATACTGGAGTGGGTTGCCATTTCCTTCTCTAAGAAAAACAGCAAATATCATTAAAATGAAAAAAAAGAGAAAGAACAGAGGTGAGATATCTTAGGAAAAGACCTCATAATATTATACATCTAAGTATCTTCCACATAAGTGCTAATAAAAGCTAGATCAGTAAAATCACTGAAAATGCAGTGATTGTCATCTCTAAAACTGCCTCACTAATACATTGCCGAATTATTCTGGTAATTAGCCTTCCTGCAAACTCCCAAACTTTGTCTTTTTACATTCAAAATCTATGTGAACAATGTAGTTGTCCATATTATTGATTTTCATGATGAAGAATACAGATTAAGGTAAGACTAAGTCCATAGGGTCAATAATACTAATTAAAAAGAGGTCTAAGTGTGATTCTTAAAAATAATTGCATCAATATTTCATTATTTTTATAGTGTGTTGTCTTTGAGACATATGCTCATTTCCCCTAAAGAGTTGTAGCTTAGAAGAAATAACTACAATACATAATATTAATCCTACACTTTTGCAGAATATGGGAAGGAATATTGTTAAAAATACAGCTTAGCAATTGTTCCTCTTTTAAAATACCCAGAGATGTCTGAACGATCTTGACTTTGAATTGTGATGATGAGCTGGGGACTGAGGTTGGATGCGGACTGTATGAACCGTTGTGTGGGTCTGAATTTCTGTGCATATAGGCCCATTCCAGATGAAACCCAACTTTACTGGAATTTACATCAAAATACTCAATTGCTCTGTATTTATGCATGACTCTTCTCCACACCTTGCAGCAACAGATAACTGAACGTTGACTGTACTTTTTAAAAACAGGAAACTTGACAAAGAGGAGATGGAAAGCATGTGGTACTTAAATTGAGATGGGGCATGACATTCCATCCCTGAAGGTAGAGCTTTATGATTTAGAATGCCCTGGGTTCAATAGATTTGGTAATGCTCACAAGAGCGTTGGACAGAAAAGGCAGGGGTTCACAGTACTGATGAGTGCTGTATTCAGAATATTTACCTCTGATATCAAAGTTGATGGTAAAAAAATAAATCTTGTATGTATGTTCTTATGTATTTTTTTTCCCGGTGCCCTTGATGTTGTAGCCAATATTATTGCTGTGATTCTCCCTTAGCAGAGGTTTTTGCTGATATTCAGGGTGATGGGTTGTTCCTGCAGAATGCAACAGAACGATTCCTCACACCAACATGAGCAATCGTGATTGCATTATGGCCACCCTGACTTCACTTTCATTAGTTGCTGATTGTACTAAATTGATGCGAAATTGANTGATTCTCCCTTAGCAGAGGTTTTTGCTGATATTCAGGGTGATGGGTTGTTCCTGCAGAATGCAACAGAACGATTCCTCACACCAACATGAGCAATCGTGATTGCATTATGGCCACCCTGACTTCACTTTCATTAGTTGCTGATTGTACTAAATTGATGCGAAATTGACTTGGCTGGCTTATAAGTCTTTAAACAGTTGGCACTGACTGTGTCTGTGATCTTGCTCTGGAAATTATATGGTCAAAGCCTTCATGTTTCTGAAAATTCTAGCTTTTTTCTTAAGGTCAATTAGGGCCTTGTGAATATGAATCAATTAGACCAACTCTCTGTGATACTCATATCAAGACAGAGGACACACTTTAATGAAATGCAAGGTTTTTTTTTTTTTTTCTTCTTGTTCTCTCTTGCTTCCTGCTTCATATTATCTCCATTTTATTTAAGAGGTTTTCTGTTTCTTCATTTTTAACTGCTGTCTGAGCTTAAAATAAACCAAACTACATTCTGCAATCCAAATCCAGTCTGTGTCCTNTTTTTTTTTTTTTTCTTCTTGTTCTCTCTTGCTTCCTGCTTCATATTATCTCCATTTTATTTAAGAGGTTTTCTGTTTCTTCATTTTTAACTGCTGTCTGAGCTTAAAATAAACCAAACTACATTCTGCAATCCAAATCCAGTCTGTGTCCTGTTTACTATGACCTATGAACTAAGAATGGTTTTCATGTTTTTTTTAGTGATTGAAATAAAATCAAAAGAAGAATAATTCATGGCATGTGAAAATTATATGAAATTAAAATTTAAAAGTCAGCAAATAAAGTTTTAATGGAACACAGACACATTCATTTCAGCGCTGTCTATTTGGGGCTACAATAGCAAAATTGAGTAGTTGTGACAAAGACTGTATGGCCCAGGAAACTTAAAATAATTATTGTCTGGCCCTTACAAAAACAGTTCACTGACTCTTGGAATAAATCACCAAAGCTTCTGTCTCCATCTGCAAAGTAAAAATTATAAAATCCTAAGGATGCTGTGCTGTGTGCTGTGCTAAGTTGCTTTAGTCATGTCCAACTCTTTGTGACCCTTAAACTGTAGCCTGCCAGGCTCCACTGTCCATGGAATTTTCCATGCAAGAATACTTGAGTGGGTTGGCATGCCCTCCTCCAGGGGATCTTCCTGACCCAGGGGTCAAACCTGCATCTCTTATATCTCCTGTATTGGCAGGTGGGTTCTTTACCTAGAGCTACCTGGGAAACCCAAGAATGTTCTCAGCAAACTCAATTAGCAATAAATATTCACTATTAACTATTAACTGGTTTTCCACTTATTAGGTGTTTGGCTCAGGAGAATTACCCTCTATAAGTCTTAGTTTTTCTGTCTATAAAATAAGGGGAAAAAATGATCTCCCTGGTAGAATGAGGTAGTACATACATATTCCTGACACAAATAAAGTATGCAATAAATAATTTCATTATTTTATATTACTTATTATTTCTCAGCAATTGATCCATATGGAAACAGATGGGACCATTTTTGAGATTTTAGGATGATAGAATTTCAGATCAAGAAAAAGCCTTAGAATATCCAAACCATCTCTAAGATTTCACAGGAGGAAGTGCAATGAAAACTCTGCAGTGGTCCAGCAAACAGTTCTTTAAGAGGGAGAGACAGTGATACCCAGATCAAGTCACTGTGGTGACTCCTAGACCTTAGTTATCAGGCACTTGCAATCCTGGTTTTTTTGTGGCTCCTATACCTCGGAATTACTCTTGCCTGGAAACTCCCATGGATGGAGGAGCCTGGTAGGCTGCAGTGCATGGGGTCGCTGAGTCAGACACGACTGAGCGACTTCACTTTCACTTTTCACTTTCATGCATTGGAGAAGGAAATGGCAACCCACTCCAGTTCTTGCCTGGAGAATCCCAGGGATGACGGAGCCCAATGGGCTGCCGTCTGTGGGGTCGCACAGAGTCGGACACGACTGAAGCGACAGCAGCAGCAGCAGCATACCTCGGAATTCTGTTCTTACGATGGCTGAGGGCTGACCCTTCATTTAAATGAACACAATTCCCCTATAAGTTTCCAATAGGTTGGCACTTTTTAAATGGAGCTGATTTTCACACTTAGACATTTTCTTTATACATATAATTTTAGAACACATTCACTAGGGTGTAAAGGATGGCTCATGGTGAAACTCCACTTATGCACTGTCTAAAGTAAGGAGAGAACTTAATGCATTGTGTTTCTGCTTGGCCTTCTGATCATCTCACTGTCAGAAAAGTCCTGGCTGCTGCTTTGATTCTGGGCTACTCATTGATACAACTGTACCTGAATTTCTTTGTGAGCTTTGGCGTTTCAGCACTATTAAACATGGATGGTTCTACAGTGTGAAATGGTAAATCTGTGCATACTTATCATTATTAATATTCTCTTCAAATAAAGGAGTAAAAGTTAGCATGGACTGTGAAGTAAATATGGAAAGTTGCTTAGCCAGGTCAGAATTGAGGCCCCTCTCTCAGCTGATCACAGGTTAGCAGAGTAGTAGGCAAACCTCAGAATGTCAGGAGGGAGCCTGGAATTGCTTTTATTATGTCTACTATTTGTTTTTGTCCTATGCAATTCAAGAGCATTGGGATTTGAATGTATTAGGATATGATCCTACTGTGAAGGGCATTCTGAACAACTCACTTCTTTCAGCCTGCCTCATCAGCCATTGCTTCTGTGGTTGTTCCAAATGAGCTATTAGTGGTGTGAAGCCTTAAAGCACTTTCCATAGCACAGGTGTAAACCCTGATTCCTCTGCTCATGGTGGCATTGGGTCCCTGATGTATTAGAGGTCGGTGGGCTTTTCCTACCAATCCCAAATTAAAGTTATATTAGGAATGAATGGAAAACAGAATTGTCACTGGAAAGTGATGGGCATTAGCATGACTGAGTGGTGTCGTGCCGTTTTGCTGAATCAGGAGAAATTTCACAATGGAAGCAACCCTGGGTTTACTCTTCTAGTTAACAAAATGAACCATATCCCCCCAGGAGGACAACCCAGCATATTTGTAATGCCTGCAAATTGCCACCTTCTCTCTTCTTCCTTTCTAATATTTTCCTTTTTAAATTACCTCCGGGAGGCTCCTACTGGTTCTATTTAACAAGCACTTCCTTCCCACCCTTAGGAGTTGAAAACAGTAACATCAAGTGCCCTTCCAAGTATTTATTTTTCATCACTGTTAATGTATGTGGTACTCAGCAAGGGAAATGAGACTAGTGTTCAAATTGATAGCAAGGAAATGAAAAACTTGGATTGCCATTCATTTTTAGCAATAGAGAAATAAGAGCCCAATGAGTGAAGTCATGTGTCTAGGACTGAAAATACTCTGAAGCATCACAGACATTCCTCTTTAAGTGATATGCCACCTGTCAATGGATTCAACATGTGAGGTCAGCTGGTGAAATGTGAACTGGATGTTTCAATGTAACACAGCAAATAGCAGGAGACTGCAACCACAGCAACTGAAAAATTTCAAGTTAGGTTCAAGGCATTTGCCCAAGGAAGTAAAATCTTCATATCAGAGAAGCAACTGGAAGCATCATTTTAATGATCACAAGTTGTCAGGATTGTAGAAATTATCTCATAGGAAAAAAATAAGAAAGAAAAATAAATCGCCTTGAACAATGGTAGCAGAGAAGCTATGATGGGAACCTATTAATCTCCAGAACAGAAGTTATGTAAGCCTTAAATCTGATTCTTAGAAATCAGAACTGAGGACTGAGAACATGGCTAGTGAGAGTATGAGGGTCTGTCTGTTGGTAGAGAGATTACAGAGGAAAGCTGAGAGGCCAAACTGTGGTTCTTAATACAAATTGAGCTGTGTCTCTCCTTATACTTCCTTTCTGCCCCANAAAGCATTTCTGCCCCGTAATTAAGCAACACCTAGGGGTTAGCCTCCATGACTGTAAATGTCAGGAAAGGGATTCACCAAGGGGTAGGGCAGGGCTGAGGTTGGCAGGGCTGAGTCTGCCAGATGACTGGCGGGCAGAGCTGGGGATCCGAGCCTGTCTTGGATCCCGGCGGCAGCGATTACAGCACCAGGCGAGGGTGGCCAAGTGTCTGCCCTGGAGCCTGGCAGAAACGTGTGGAATCTGGCCAGGAATTCCCCGTTCACCCCTGCCTCTGGATTGTGACTCAGCCTTCAGATGGAAAGCTGGCGTTAGGACCGGGACCGAGATCTGGCCGATCCAGTGGTGGGTGCGTTTCTGCCCAGGTGGGTGGCGCGGGGTGAGGGCGTTGACAGGGATTCTCGCAATTCGAACGTCCGCCTCCCCACAGCAAGTGCGCGCACGTGGCCCGTGGTGGCGCGGTTCTGCCATTACAGGACCATCCTCTTGATTTTCCACAGTTGCTTCTTTCTAAACAAGATAACTGCTTATTCATTTTAGACGGTGCTGCGTCTTCCTTGTCCGCGGGGCTTTTCTCCAGCTATGGCTGCTCTCCATTGCGCTGCTCCGGCTTCTCAATGCAGTTGCTTCCCTTGTTGCAGAGCAAGGGCTCCAGGGCCTGGGGGCTCCGGAGCACAGGCTCAGTCCTTGCAGCGAATGTGGGGTCTTCCCGGACTAGGGATCGAACCCACGTCTCCTGCATGGGCAGGCGGATTCTCAACCACTGAGCCCCCAGCGGGGCTGCTGTTTCTGAGATCAGCAGGGATTATGGCCCTGGGATGACGTGCCTGCCGTGGCCTGCCCAGAGCCTCCTCAGCCCTGAAATGATTTCCTCACACGATAAGGCCTGTCGTCCTGCTCCTCCAACGAGGCCAGCGGGCACTGCTGCCCTATTTGTGCCCTGGAAGCAGCTCAGGGAGGGGACACACCCCTGGCTGTTTAGGAGCATGTAAAGCCCCCAGTTGTGTGTGGTTCCTTTTCCTCCAGGGCAGGTCTGTCCTGGCAAAGGCTGAAGGAGAGTGCAGGATGGGCTTCTGGAATGGGATCTTCCATGAGAATTTTGTTTGAGATTAAAAGAAACCCAGGAGGCAGTCAGGGCAGCCTTGGGGGTTAAGCTGTAACCTCTCCCCAGGGTGAGGGGGCTGTCCCCGCCAATCTCTGAGCTGCAGAAAGGCTGCGCTTTTATGTTACTTAACCCTCCAGGATCTGAAAAGTGCCGCAGAAGACACGGCATGAAAACACAGAGGTGATCCCAGTGTCACTGTTCCTTTTTCTTGAATTCACTGCAGGCTTCTATTTGTGGAAAGCGGTCTCACCAAGACAGCCCCCAAGTAGACAAAAGACCTTTAAACATCCCTTTAAAAATATATATTAGGTTAAAGTTGACAGAAAGAAAAGAGTTATATTCTATTCCTTGAAAAAGAAATCTGCCCCATCCTGAGAAAGGGGGAAGACTCTACAAGCATGATTTTAGCTTCAAAGAGATTCTTCGAAATGTACATTTTACCCTTCACTGGGCCCTGTGAATGAAGACATTTAATCCAATACCAATAGATCCTAATTAGCTGCAAGACGTATTTGTTTTCATTTAATGTTGATTAGAGGCTTGGCATCTTTCTGCTTCTGCTGGGAGCACTGTGGGGGGTCAGACGTGGTTGTTATCTGCACAGAGCTCTGTCTGGTAGTTGGAGTATCTCTTACGGTCTCAGGGAAAATGACTCAACTATTTCGTTCTTCAGAACATGGGACCATCTTTTGGGCTGCACTGCCTGTAGGACAGGGAGGAAGAGGGGTGTATCCTGTTATAAAGGGGAAACCAAAGAACAGACTTAAGGGTTTACCCAGGTCTATCTGGTGGCTCAGATGGTAAAGAATCTGCCCGCAACACAGGGAACTCGGGTTTGATCCCTAGGTGGGAAAGATCCCCTGGAGAAGGGAACCCACTCCAGTATTCCTGCCTGGGAAATCCCGAGACAGAGGAGACTGGCGGGCTACTGTCTATGAGGTTGCCAAGGGTCGGACAGGACTCAGCGACTAACAGTTTCACTTTCTTTCCAGCTTTATCTAAATAGT
Source organism: Neotragus pygmaeus (assembly GCA_006410875.1). NCBI lineage: Eukaryota > Metazoa > Chordata > Mammalia > Artiodactyla > Bovidae > Neotragus > Neotragus pygmaeus. Next base: position 58,513 of record SJYV01004784.1, read on the forward strand.
CTGACATGAATATTGACAGGAAATGTTCCATCTCACTGTTGATAAATGAGCATAAATAATTTCATAAGGCTGTGACATAACAGACTGTGCATAGGAAACACAGCTGAACTTAAGTAGTCCTGAACCCATCTGAACATCATGGTGAGACTGAGTGTTTTGCCCAGAGTTTGGAGCGGAAAACACAACAGCAAGGTTACTGCAGCGGCAGTTGTGAAGAGACACTTTTGATCTTGACGGAGACAAGGTATTCCAAGGAATGCATCACAGTCAAAATAAACAAATATTTGAAAGAGGCTCCAGTGTTGCTGCTTAAAGGGAAGTCTGCCCTCCCCAGTACCACAGGGCATCATTTCTTAGAAATGGTTTAATAACCTCTGTAACAGGAGCCCACTGTGTTTAGCTTGGCACAAAACACTTTGGGCATTGATGTTCCTGTCACCAAGGAGATGAGCAGGACCTAAACTGGAGGGAAGATTTCTTGGCTAGAAATTAGGTGGGTAGCCATTCCCTCCTCCAGGGAATCTCCTCAACCCAGGGATCGAACACAGGCCTCCTGCATTGCAGCCAGTTTCTTTACCCTCTGAACCATCAGGGAAGCCCAAGGAGTGTAATTTTCTGTAATTTTAATAATGGATTCACACATGCTAATGCATTTACCAGCTGGCATATTTTAAAAATTCACTTTTGTCTAGGCTGGCTAACAGAACAGAGAGCGGCTTCTCAGTTTCCCTCTGTTTCCCTCAGGCAGCTCCTTTGATGCTTTCAAGAGGTTGGCGTCCAGATCAGGCTGCTCGGGGCCTGCGCCTGTGGCTGGCCTCCCAGAAGTCCCCTTGGGACCTTCATTCCTCCTCCCCACTCTCCTCCATGCTCATCACTCCTGGGCACTCAGATTTCAGTGCCTGGTAGGTAGAATCACTGCAGTAAACCAGTCCAGACCACCTATCCATAATGCCTGATGTGACTATAAGTCTGGGTATTTGCACAGTAGAACAATGTTATCTGGAAGGAAGGAATCTTTCCTGGTGCCATTTCAGTGGCTTTGAATGAGGACTCTTCAAGGCTCATCAGATGATCCTGTTCTGGAAGCTATCTCCTACACTTCCCTGGCTTGGGCAGAGGACCTTTAACTGTGGCCAGGTATCCTGGTCTCAACACTTGAGATGGTAAGCGGCATTCATGCTTTCCTAATACGGCATCAGCAGTGACAGGCTTGGGACTGGCACTGCTCTCCAGCTCCTGCCTTACTCCGAGGAGGCTAGTGAGACCAGCAGCGTCAGAGGGTGTCCGAGGCTTTCCCACTGACCGCTACCACTCTGTGCCTTAGCTGTGGCACTTCTGGAGTGNCAGTGACAGGCTTGGGACTGGCACTGCTCTCCAGCTCCTGCCTTACTCCGAGGAGGCTAGTGAGACCAGCAGCGTCAGAGGGTGTCCGAGGCTTTCCCACTGACCGCTACCACTCTGTGCCTTAGCTGTGGCACTTCTGGAGTGTATGCCGCCCTTGTGGAGGGAGGACATTGTCTCTGAGACTCTCCGAGGCACAGAGCCCCGACACCTCTGTTCACTGCTCTGCATCTTCCGCCTGCACTTGGGTGCAGGCTGTGACCTGGGAGTCTGAGGACCCTGCCAACAAGACACCTGCCTCGAGCCCCTCCTTCTCAAGGGCTTTCCAGGGACTCATGTGTCTGGAGGTCTTTCCTTGGTTTCAGAAACCACACCTGTCTGCCTGCCTTGTACCAGAACTTCTAAAGCAACAGGAACTCAGACACCAAGAAACAAATCTGCACACTTACTTCTCTTGGAAAATATGATGCTAAAGATGAAGCTTCAACATCTTGGCCCCCTTATGGGAAGAGTAGACTCATTGGAAAAGACCTGGATGCTGGGAAGAGATTGAGGGCAGGAGGTGACAGAGGATGAGATGGTTGGATGGCATCACTGACTCGATATGAGTTTGAGCAAATTCAGGGAGATAGATAGTGAAAGACAGCGAAGCTTGGTGTGCTGTAGTCCACGGGGTTGCAGAGAGTTGGACACGACTGAGACAAACAACTACTATTGGAAAAACACACTGACTACAGTTGGTTCCAGAGAAGCTTCAGTTATCTAATTAAGTTTACTGCATATTAAAAAAAATGTGTTCTGGGGTGGGAAGGAGGAAGGTGTGGTTATAAAACGGTAACCGAGGGATCCTTGACCTCCTGGAATGCTCTGTGTCTCGGAGGTGGTGGTGGTGGATATGCAGACGTGGATGTGTGGTGAAATGTCACAGAACCACATGCACATACACACATAGNACTAACTCTGTGAACTGACATGCAACATCTATCTAAAACAGGATACAAATGAACATATCTATGAAACAGAAACAGACTCACAGATATAGAGAACAACTTGTGGTTGCCAAGAGGGGAAGGGGAGGGAAGGAATGGGAGTTTGGAATTAGCAGAAGCAAACTATATATATATATATATAATATACGATGGATAAACAACAATGTCCTACTGTACAGCACAGGGAATTATATTCAATATCCTGTGATAAAGCATAATAGAAAAGACTATGAAAAAGAATATATGTATGTATAAATAAGTCACTTTGCTGTCAAAAAAACACAATATTGTATCAATAAATCAACTATACTTTAATCAACTTTAAAAAAAAGTGCAACACCTAACTTCTCTGGGGAGGTAATAATGTACTTATCACTTGGATTATGGTGAAGATTAAATGTGTCATTTCACATACAGTCCTCTGAACTGTAGCATACCCTAGAAGTGATCAATAAGGAATTTATTATTTTCATTGATACCTGAATTACAAGTCCTGCTAACTTTGTCTGCCTGGGTTAAAATTTTTATCCCTTTGCTGGAGAAAATCAGATCTAAACCACTGTTGTCAAAAGCTTAAGTTTGCAAATATATTGCTGTTGTTGTTTAGTAGCTGAGTCATGTCCGACTCTTGAGGCTCCATGGACTGTAGCCTGCCAGGCTCCTCTGTCCATGGGATTTTCCAGACAAGAATACTGGAGCGGGTTGCCATTTCCTACTCCAGGGAATCTTCCTGACCCAGGTATCGAACCTGCGTCTCCTGTATAATCAGACGAATTCTCTACCACAGAGCCACCAGGGAAGCCCTTGCAATACACACCCACTTGCAGATTCAATCACTGGAAGGTGTGGTAGTCCCTTCTTTGCTCTGCAAACCACCTGGCTCTATCAAAGCCAAGAGAGAAAACTTGGTGGGAATGAAGTCTGGTATTTAGTGCCTCAAAAACCTACCTTATCAACTCCAGAATTCTCACCAAATTTCTGATACATTCATTCTTTCTTCTCTATCTTTACTATTTTATCTTTATCTTTTCTACTTCCTCTTTCCTATTTAAATAATTAGAAGTATCTGGGTACAGAATGTACAGTTGAATAATATCATGTGTATAATCCATAGGTGTATATATAAGAGCCCTAAGGCAATGCCCTCCATACTGGAAAAAGAGAATGACAAGAACCTGGGTCCTGGGACTCAACGCACCCCAGGGTCACCTTGGGCAAAAAAGTCTGTTTTTGAATTTCAGGGTCTTCATCTGTAAATGGTGAAATTTGGTAAAAACTCTGTGAATCTATAAATTACAAACAATGTACCAAATTGATAGCTACGTTTCTACAGTTATTTTGTTATAAAGTAAAATAATACCCCTTATTTTCCTCAGATGCATGATACTTTTATGTAACCACCATGCAGGATAAAAAGCAAAAAAGATTTACTGAGTCTCTGAAATCACTATTTTAAAGGCAGGGTATCTTTACACTTGGCTAGAGGAGACCTCAAGTCTTTATTCAAGGTTATCATCTCTTACATAAAATGCTAATCATTTTGGTTATTTCTTATTCTGGCTGTAACATATCAAAAAAAAAAAAAAATTAGTAAGACCTAGGTTAAAATGACAGGTTCACTGAGAGCAAAAGGTACAGTTTGCAACAAGAAATCAGATGGAATACCTATTATATTGCTGGTCAGGCAAGCAAAACAATTACCTTTCATATTTTTGAAAAGTTAAATTACATCTAAAATATATTCTGTCAAAGAAACAAAAATATTTTCCCCATTTTAGAAGAACTCTTTCAAAAATAACTCAGTTTTAAAGCTTAGCATGTCAAGGAACAAACTTTAGTTATCTGGAAAACCCACTTACTATAGAACAATCCATTTTCTAGCAATCTTGTGTAAATGAAGTTTCACAATTTAAGAACTTTAAAAATAGTCCTTGATGGGTTTTAGGTGATGAGGAAAAGATACCACCTCATACCAGTCAGAATGGCCCTCATCAAAAAGTCTACAAACTATAAATGCCAGAAAGGGTGTGGAGAAAAGGGAACACTCTTGCACTGTTGGTGGGGATGTAAATTGATACAGCCACTACACAAGATGGAATGGAGATTCTTTAAAAAACTAGGAATAAAACCACCATATGACCCAGCAATCCCACTCCTAGGCATATACNGCAGTCCAAGGGACTCTCAAGAGTCTTCTCCAGCACCACAGTTCAAAAGCATCAATTCTTTGGTACTCATATTTCTTTATAGTCCAACTCTCACATCCATTCATGACTACTGGAAACACCATAGCTTTAAACCATATTTAGTTGGCAAAAATAAATGTCTCTGCTTTTTAATATGCTGTCTAGGTTGGTCATAACTTTTCCTGCAAGGAGCAAGCGTCTTTTAATTTCATGGCTGCAGTCACTATCTGTAGTGATTTGGGAGCCCTCCCAAATAAGTCAGTCACTGTTTCCAGTGTTTCCCCATCTATTTGCCATGAAGTGATGGGACTGGATGCCATGATCTCAGTTTTCTGAATGTTGACTTTTAAGCCAACTTTTTCACTGTCATCTTTCACTTTCATCAAGAGTCTCTTTAGTTCTTCTTCCCGTTCTGCCATAAGGGTTGTGTCATCTGGTGCCAGGTTCTAATTTTTGTAAAGCTCAGGTTTAAAATAATTTCACATAGAGCCAACATTAGAATGTACCTCTTTTATGTTCAAAGGTCTAATACCTGGTGGATGAATTTTCTCACAGTCTGTATCCATAATCAAGCCTTTTACTTCATGCATAATAGCCTTGTCCTCTGGCCCAGAGTGTAAGGAATGCTAGCAGCATAGACAGGAAATATCATCCAACGGTGAGGGCCACGTGACCAGCTGGAACTGAAGACTTCTCTTTGTTCAAATGAACTTGTCATTTTTTCCCCACTTCATGTAAAAACCTTGATATTTAGAATTAAGAGTACTTTTTAAAGCTTTGGGACAACTTTATTCACCTCATCAAATGGCTGGGAGGAATAAGTGAGCCACAGCAGGTGTAATAATCTATCAGACTTAACAGTCAGAGACACGGATCCCCTCGGGGTCTCCAATGCACCTGAGCTTCATAGGAGTCATGAGAACTTTCAAGAAATAGATGCTGTACAGCATGTAAACTGAACAACAACAAAAATCCCTTAATCTAGCTAGAGATCAATGTACAGGAGATTTTTGCATGATTCATGGGGATCTCTATTCCATAATGAGCTTTAAAATTAAATTCATTATAAGAAAACTTTATAAGAAAAACATCACGAGAAATTTGCTTGTTGAAAAATCAACCTTTGTGCTTATTTTTTAGCTTAATATGGGTTAATATCTTAGGAAAATTCTTACTCTTGGATTCCTCATGTTACCTAATAGTTAAATGCAGTTGGTACAGGCTTTACTTCACCTGTTATTTAAAAATACCTAAATAAGCCACAAACACATACGAAGGTGCATGATTTGATCTTTAACGTGATTGGTGCAACTATGGAAAGTCCCTCCTAAAACCACCCTGTTTGTCTATATAAGCTGGGAGCCTGCAACAATAAAGCGGAACTGCTCAGACAGAACCCCTGTCGCGTCTGATTGTCTCTCGCTTGCCGAGGGGCTGGGGGGTGGACAGCAGGCTCACCTTTCCTTGGGACCTCTCAGCTTTGCTGAGGGAAGTTCCACTGCCTCTCTCTCTTTCTGCGGAGCACCCCCCGCATATTTCATTCAGATTTTGTTTGTTTAGTTGCTAAGTCACGTCCAACTCTATTGTGACCGCATGGACTGTAGCCCACCAGCTCCTCTGTCCGTGGGATTTCCCAAGCAAGAATACTGGAGTTGGCTGCCATTTCCTCCTCCAGGGGATCTTCCCCACCCAGGGATTGAACCTGCATTGCAAGCAGATTCTTTACCACTGAGCCACCCGGGAAGCCCACATTTCTTTCAGTACGTCAGTTCTAATGGTCTTTCCAAAGCATACTCATCTACTGAGCTTTCATTTCAATCATCTGCTGATTCTTTCATTTTTCTAGCCATTGAACTGTCTTTTTATTTAGTGCACTGCAGCCTCAGGGTACCTCAGGGGCCAAGGGAGCACCAGAATCATCTGACTTCTGCCTCCAACACCCCGCTGGCAGAAACCATCTAAACTCGAGTGTGAGCCACGTGATTTGTAATTAACCTAGTGGTGCCAGTGAAGTGAAAGTGCTAGTGGCTCAGTCGTGTCCAATTCCTTGCAACCCCATGGACTGTAGCCCACCAGGGTCTTCCATCCATGGGATTTCCCAGGCAAGAATACTGGAGTGGGTAGCCATTCCCTTCTCCAGGAATCTGCCCGACCCAGGGATCGAACCCGCATCTCCTGCATTGCCAGCAGATTCTTTACCGTCTGAGCCAGTTTGGAAGCCTTAGTGGTGTCAGGAGCACCCACATTTTTTGGTAATCCTCTCTTTGACACGAATACATTTATAACTGTCTTTTTAGGTTGGTGGTAAAAGGATGAGTTTATTGCGGCAGGACAAACTCATGCTTTCTGTCCAAATGGCTGGACAAGGACCAGGGTAGGACCACTTTTAAGATTTTTGACTTGGCACTTAAAATCTACCAACACCAGAGTATGTCCTTCATGCGGTCACGGGCTCCGCTTCACCAGAGGTGTTCAAGTAGAGCGGAACCATGTGTGTTAGCAACTCTGCCTTAAAAGATAGGGAAATCAGAAAACCTGACACTTAATTTCCAACTCTGTGACTACACACTTGAAAATCCCTCAGATGAAGCCTTACCTAGGCTCTTTTGATTAAGGCCCATGAAAGAATGGAGTATTCCAAAACCTGTTAAAAATAAAAGCACAAAAATTAGCAGCTGTTTGTCCTGAGTCTGAAAATATCTACCAGTCAATATTACACAGTTAGGACAAAACTTTCCCATTTTCTCTTCCTTGATGGCACATTTGGTAAAGTTTCCATTAATGCCACTGCAGTACTCTTAAAGCTTTTTTGTTTGAAAAACTTACAGATATTAGTTATGTGCATAGTTTATTGGGTAACCCACTCAATAATTTCATTTGCCTCTTCAGACTGCAGCAAAATTTAGTTTCTTTCCCATCTGGTGTCATTCAGTCTTGTCTCATATACATAGCCTTATCTGAACCCTGAATATTCACTAGGACTGATGCTAAAGCTCGAATACTTTGGCCACCTGATGCGAAGAGTTGACTCATTAGGAAAGACCTTGATGCTGGGAAAGACTGAGGGCAAGAAAAGCAGCTGGTGACAGAGGATGAAATGGTTGGATGGCATCACTGAGCCCATGGACATCAATTTGAGCAAAATCTGGGAGATAGTGAAGGACAAGGACACCTGGTGTGCTGCAGTCCGTGGGGTCACAGAGTCGGACACCACTTAGCGGCTGAACAACAATCTCAGCTTATCTGAGAGGAACCCAGCTTTGAGAACTCTCAGTGGGCACGTTCAGAGCGATCTGGCCTGAACGGGGTGCTGCCTCAGGTTTCTCCGTGAGGTCTGCAACTAACACCTTCTCTTGGGTGAGTTTCCTGGTCTTTGTGGATCTTCTGCAATAAGCTGGATGTTACATGTTCAAATTCCTTCTTGATATAAATAAATGGCCATCAAGTTCGTTAGGACAGAGTTAAGATTTTTGACTTTGAATAAAGTTTGTAGACTCACATAAAAATTACTTCTTTTACCCCCTTCCCCCTAAGATATGCCACAGATACAAAAGGGAGGGACGTGCACTGCCCACACACTTCTCACACAAGTAGAGAGTAAACCAGGCTACATGCACACAGCCTTGACCAGGGACATGACACGCTCTGCACACCTGTGCAAATCCTTTATTAAAGCCACAACCAAAGTACAGGATGGCTCACTTTTTTTTTTTGCTGCTATATCAACTTAAATATTAATCATTTGTTTATACACTTATTTTTAAAAGGTGAACATTTAGAGCTCACAAATCAACAGAGTGACATTTCCACCCAGATACACTTTTCCATCTTATCTCCCAGTTTTAACAATGGACATTCAGAACCAGAGGGGACAGCACATGAAACGTAAGTGGCAGCACCTTCTGGGAGCAGCGCCGGTGTCGGAGAGATACACTGAAGGTTTACAGTCTTCATGAAATGAAAACAATTTATGCAGGAATCTTCTTTTCTTAGACCTATTTGCTTTATTTTTACATTCTCTATGAGCTTTAAGTTCGGTGGTGGCATTCTGAGCATTAGACCTCTTACAAATGACATCTCTAAAAAAGTCTTAATTATATTTTCTTGTATAACAGTCTTTCAGAAACCAAAATAAGCAATTCTATTTTATTTGATTTTTCACCCACAACTGATTTGTTTAATCCAGATCTTGTTAATCACTGTAGAAACCCAGTCATTTGGAAGATGAACTTTGTTATCTACTAGAGGATTTTACAATGAATGCTACTGCTGCTGCTAAGTCGCTTCAGTCGTGTCTGACTCTGTGCGACCCAACAGATGGTAGCCCACCAGGCTCCTCCATCCCTGGGATTCTCCATGCCAAGAACACTGGAGTGGCTTGCTATTTCCTTCTCCAATGCATGAAAGTGAAAAGTGAAACTGAAGTCAATGAATAGGTGAATGTAAAAATGACTAATACCTTGAAGATGGTGGTGGTTTCGTTGCCAAGTTGTATCCAACTCTTTGCCCCTATAGCCCGCCAGGCTCCTCTGTCCATGGGATTCTGCAGGTAAGAATACTGGAGTGGGTTGCTATTCCCTTCTCCAGGGGATCTTCCCTACCCAGGGATCAAACTCGCATTTCCTGCATTGCAGGTAGATTCTTTACTGCTGAGCCACTAGAGACACCCAACCTTGAAATCAACAGAGATCAAAATATGTGGGTGACTATACAATGAGATTTGGTGGCTATTTAAAGAGTACCAATGAATTAGTCTAAAAAGCCAGAACAGAAACAGGGATTATGATGTAAAGGGAATGCAAAAAGGGTGTGTGAAGATGGATACTGGGTAGTCATTGAATTGTGCTGAGTATAAAACAGAGTATCTGAAAGATAAGCAAAATGCTCTGTTTTCTCACCCAATGAAACACTGAGACGAAACCCCTGTTCACAGAACCATTGGGGCTATGAGGAGTTTTAGCACTGGTGAAAAAGTGAAAGTGGTAGTCACACAGTCGTGTCCGACTCTTTGTGACCCCATGGACTGAAGCCTGCTAGGCTCCTCTGTCCATGGGATTCTCCAGGCAAGAATATTGGAGTGGGTTGCCATTTCCTTGTCCAGGGGATCTTCCCCACCCAGGGACTGAACCCAGGTCTCCCGTGTTGCAGGCAGATTTTTTACTGTATGAGACACCAGGGAAGCCCTGGTATAAGACTGAAATTTAACCTGCACATATAGGTGGGCTGGTTTGCCTTTCTGAAACAGCTCCTCAGCCAGCAGGGATTGGGGTTTCTAGGGTTGAGCTGGTTTGTGTCGTTGGCACTACATTTAGAGGCTATCTGTTCAAAACAGGCAAACATTCTTTCTGCGTTACGTTTTCTTCATGGGCTAAAGAGATGAACAGATTCGAGTTTACCAATAAGTAACAATCCATGTATTATATTTGAAATGTTATCAGTCCAGTGAATAAGCTACACAGCCATCATTCAAGCCCAGTCTCCACCAAATTGCTTTCTTATCACATGTGCCCTTCAAAGGAAGTCTGAACAACAGGATGGCTACAGTTAAAAATGAAACACACAATAAAGCAGCAAAGGATTCCAGACTCCACGGTGTGGGAGGTCAGGACTTTTGGCCTTGGCTTTGGGGAAAAAAACACAAACGCCCATCAGCAGTCATTCTGGGTGTAATGACAGTACAATAATGCTCAGGACGAGCGAGGACATTCAGGTGTTTCTAGAGCAATTTCTATACGTTACAGATGTCACATTTGGTTCCTAGAGATTTAGTCAAGTATTAGTATCTCTTTTTGTCAAGTATGATATACAAAAAGATGAGAATAGTAGGTGTGCCCTAAAGATATGAAAATATATATAAAACAAAACCATTATAAATTACATAGATTTGCAATATAAAATTGTTTTTCCCCCATTTAGAATAAATATCATCCAAGTTTACAGGTCATCGCAGTGAANTTTTTTTTTTGCTGCTATATCAACTTAAATATTAATCATTTGTTTATACACTTATTTTTAAAAGGTGAACATTTAGAGCTCACAAATCAACAGAGTGACATTTCCACCCAGATACACTTTTCCATCTTATCTCCCAGTTTTAACAATGGACATTCAGAACCAGAGGGGACAGCACATGAAACGTAAGTGGCAGCACCTTCTGGGAGCAGCGCCGGTGTCGGAGAGATACACTGAAGGTTTACAGTCTTCATGAAATGAAAACAATTTATGCAGGAATCTTCTTTTCTTAGACCTATTTGCTTTATTTTTACATTCTCTATGAGCTTTAAGTTCGGTGGTGGCATTCTGAGCATTAGACCTCTTACAAATGACATCTCTAAAAAAGTCTTAATTATATTTTCTTGTATAACAGTCTTTCAGAAACCAAAATAAGCAATTCTATTTTATTTGATTTTTCACCCACAACTGATTTGTTTAATCCAGATCTTGTTAATCACTGTAGAAACCCAGTCATTTGGAAGATGAACTTTGTTATCTACTAGAGGATTTTACAATGAATGCTACTGCTGCTGCTAAGTCGCTTCAGTCGTGTCTGACTCTGTGCGACCCAACAGATGGTAGCCCACCAGGCTCCTCCATCCCTGGGATTCTCCATGCCAAGAACACTGGAGTGGCTTGCTATTTCCTTCTCCAATGCATGAAAGTGAAAAGTGAAACTGAAGTCAATGAATAGGTGAATGTAAAAATGACTAATACCTTGAAGATGGTGGTGGTTTCGTTGCCAAGTTGTATCCAACTCTTTGCCCCTATAGCCCGCCAGGCTCCTCTGTCCATGGGATTCTGCAGGTAAGAATACTGGAGTGGGTTGCTATTCCCTTCTCCAGGGGATCTTCCCTACCCAGGGATCAAACTCGCATTTCCTGCATTGCAGGTAGATTCTTTACTGCTGAGCCACTAGAGACACCCAACCTTGAAATCAACAGAGATCAAAATATGTGGGTGACTATACAATGAGATTTGGTGGCTATTTAAAGAGTACCAATGAATTAGTCTAAAAAGCCAGAACAGAAACAGGGATTATGATGTAAAGGGAATGCAAAAAGGGTGTGTGAAGATGGATACTGGGTAGTCATTGAATTGTGCTGAGTATAAAACAGAGTATCTGAAAGATAAGCAAAATGCTCTGTTTTCTCACCCAATGAAACACTGAGACGAAACCCCTGTTCACAGAACCATTGGGGCTATGAGGAGTTTTAGCACTGGTGAAAAAGTGAAAGTGGTAGTCACACAGTCGTGTCCGACTCTTTGTGACCCCATGGACTGAAGCCTGCTAGGCTCCTCTGTCCATGGGATTCTCCAGGCAAGAATATTGGAGTGGGTTGCCATTTCCTTGTCCAGGGGATCTTCCCCACCCAGGGACTGAACCCAGGTCTCCCGTGTTGCAGGCAGATTTTTTACTGTATGAGACACCAGGGAAGCCCTGGTATAAGACTGAAATTTAACCTGCACATATAGGTGGGCTGGTTTGCCTTTCTGAAACAGCTCCTCAGCCAGCAGGGATTGGGGTTTCTAGGGTTGAGCTGGTTTGTGTCGTTGGCACTACATTTAGAGGCTATCTGTTCAAAACAGGCAAACATTCTTTCTGCGTTACGTTTTCTTCATGGGCTAAAGAGATGAACAGATTCGAGTTTACCAATAAGTAACAATCCATGTATTATATTTGAAATGTTATCAGTCCAGTGAATAAGCTACACAGCCATCATTCAAGCCCAGTCTCCACCAAATTGCTTTCTTATCACATGTGCCCTTCAAAGGAAGTCTGAACAACAGGATGGCTACAGTTAAAAATGAAACACACAATAAAGCAGCAAAGGATTCCAGACTCCACGGTGTGGGAGGTCAGGACTTTTGGCCTTGGCTTTGGGGAAAAAAACACAAACGCCCATCAGCAGTCATTCTGGGTGTAATGACAGTACAATAATGCTCAGGACGAGCGAGGACATTCAGGTGTTTCTAGAGCAATTTCTGTACGTTACAGATGTCACATTTGGTTCCTAGAGATTTAGTCAAGTATTAGTATCTCTTTTTGTCAAGTATGATATACAAAAAGATGAGAATAGTAGGTGTGCCCTAAAGATATGAAAATATATATAAAACAAAACCATTATAAATTACATAGATTTGCAATATAAAATTGTTTTTCCCCCATTTAGAATAAATATCATCCAAGTTTACAGGTCATCGCAGTGAATTAAATATGCACACATATCTGAATCATTTTCGGAACTTCAAGAAAAATAATTGTTATAGCTACGACCAGATGACTCGGAAACCAGAAACTGCTTGCTTTTGAGAAGAATGACTTAAGACCCAAGGGACATGGCTTGGGATTCAGTGTTAAGCTGCAAAACTGCCCCAAAGAGCCATATGTAGCCACACTTCTATAAATTTCTATGAAGCTGAACAATTTATCTTTGAAAAACCAGGCGAAAGTCATGAGACTGTCTCTGTCCCCTATTCTAGTGGGAGAGCATTTCTATTTCGTAAAGAAGCTATAGCATAAACAGGGAGAGACAGAGACATCTTTGTAGTAAGCCAGCCTCATCTCTGGTTGGCTACTAATATTATTCTATCAAGAGCTTTCTGATGCCTTAAAGGGGAACATTTTAAAAACCTACATAGTCTCCCCAGTCTAAAGAAGCTAAAACCAACATGAAAACATTCTTTGGTCACTCAGTTCTGCTTCTGCTTTTAAAAAAGTCTGCCTGTGTCTAACTATCTGTATCCAACATCCAGGTGGGAGATGCCTTCTCCTGTCATTTCCACGTGGAAACCTGTATGTGGGTTTCACTGGAGGGAGAAGGGGACGGAATGGGGAAAAGTTCATTTGGGGATCCCCTATTGTGGCTTTGGGTGCACAGATCCATGGTAAGGATCCGCTGACCTCCACAAGTGGAAAAATGTTTACATTCTAAGACGTGGTGACGAAACCTCTCCACAGGCCAAATACAGAAAACCTTTGTCCAGGGAGCCCACGCGGGGGTCAAGGTTTCTCTGGACTGTTCACTTCTCATGTTTTATGTGAACACCCAAGACACTCCAAACTGATGAGAATGGGTCATCTGAGGCCAAGAGGAATCTGACCGAACTGTGTGTCCGGTCAGACCATCTTTCACATCAGTTATCTCTACACAGAGAAATCATTGAAGCCAAGCCCTCTGTTCTCAGCTCCAGACCCAGATGAATTTTCTGAAAAAGTTGGCAGCAAAAGCATCTAATAACATCATGGGCCCATTTCTGCTCCCAAGACTCCTTGTCTCGTGTAAGGGGGGCCATCATGGGAGACGACAAACTTTCCACAAAACTCTAAATGTCAGAACCAGGTGGGATCTGGGGATCCAAGTACCCCCTCTGTGTTTGGCAGATGAGAAAGATTCAACTCAGGGACGTGGTGAAGGTTCACTCACGCAGACAGTCAGGACATGAGGACTAAGCCTTGGGTCTGTTCACCAACCGTGCAGCCCAAGGGACCTTTGTGGACCCGTGACGTGGCCGTGACGCTCATGACGACCTCAAGGTTATGGCACTCCTGCTCGTAAAAGGCAAGGAAATTGTACCTCTTCTTTTCACGGTTACATCTAAACTGCGGACACTGCTCTAATGCTTTGGGGGGCAGAAGATCCACAACTGTCTTAAAAAGCTTTGAGTTTTGTAAGCTGGTTCCTTGAATTTGCAACAGTACTGATTTTCAGCATAAAAAATGTTAGAGGAACCAGAGAGGACAGTGAAAACCTGAAACCGATTGTGGAGAAGGGCAGGGTGATGATGCTGGCTTGCTTATGTGGGCAAGGGAAGCACTTACATGGAGCCAGGGAGTGTGTGGGGTGCCCCCGACTCGCACAAAGCCCACAGTGGTTACCAGCACAGGCCAGTGAGGTGCGGGCCTGAGGCAACTAGCTTCGGCTTCTCAGAACATCACTCTGGCCTCACATACAGCCGCCTTCTAGTGGGGGCTAAAAATGAATTCAAGAATGCTGGCATGATGGTGTCATTATCCTAACCTGTCTCTGCCCCCTTCGAGGATGGACAAGTCAGCCATGCAGCTAACAGGAGTGGGCCTGGTGGGGGCGACCCCCACGACCCTCATGCTTGCTGCCCTAACACAAGCATCGGGGTCCCCTGACGTCCATGGCCCATGGCAGCCGTGGAGGGAGCCCCACGCTCCCCACCTAAACAGATTCCTCAGGCACCTCTGTCTCTGGAGGGGACATGCCTTCCAGACGAAGCAGCAGCTGGCTTGGAGGGGGACACTGCTTAGACATTAAGAACAGGGCTTTCCACGGGCAGTCTGGGCAGATTCAAGTTCATGGTCTCCCTCCAACCTCAGCTGAGCTCATCCAAAGGCTCTCAGAATGGGACGGGTAAACCTATTTTTATTTGGCTATTAAAGTGCTATTCCTGGGCAAGGTTTTTTTTTTTTTTTTCCTTCTTTCAGTTTCACAACAGCAGCTTCACTGGAAATGAACAAACAAAAAAAGCAACCGATGGAGACAGGCCTGGGAAACGCCAAATATCAGGGGGCTGGTAGCTAGCTGCTTTGGAATGTTCAGATGATTCGTGGGAATCAGCCCTGACACCAAAGCCTGCGAGGTAAGAGTCTGGGGTGTGTGGGGGAGGCGCAGGAAATTGGGAAAGACTGTATACTGCCACCCTGCATACTTAACTTCTATGTAG
>SJYV01004784.1:74737-96374 GCA_006410875.1 Neotragus pygmaeus
GCAGGAACGGTCAGCATTCAAGTCACAACGCCTGGGTTATAAGCGACAGTGATGGGGCAAAACTGAGAAGAAAGTGCAACGGAGCCGCGGAGGGATGGACTACAGCTGCTCCCTTAGCAGACCCATTTTTCAACAGAAGAGCAGCGCCCTGTGCCCCGACAGGGCTGTGAACTCAGAGTCTCTGACAGTCCGTGTTCTCTGCCAAAAGGGCAGCAGCGTTAAGGTTACCTGGCGGAGAAGAGCCTCTGAGGGTCGGGTCACGTGGACAGGCACCTGCCCGAGGTCACCACCCCCGCTCCCCAGATGGTGCGCGCATCGCCCTCGGCTGGGGGCCCACGGGGCGCGCATGCAGGGGCCTGACTCTCACGTGCGGGGGCCAGGCTCCTACCTACGCCCGGCGTCTCCGGTAAGGCTTAGCGGCGAGGGCGGCCTGCATCTGTCCCGAGGGGTGGCCCTGAATCTCGGGGTGTGCATAGCTTCGGGTGGGGGTACACTGTTAGACATGGCTTTCATAGACGACACGGGTGCTCCCGTCCCGCGGCCTGGCTGGCTCCGCGGCCTCCAGCAGACCAGGCGGCAGGACGCGGTCCGGCACCTCCACGGGCGTTGGCTCCTCGGAGGTGAGCGCCGCCGACGTGACCTCGGTGGAGGGCGCCGCGGACTCCGGGGAGCGCTCGGCCGACGGCTCGGTGTCCTCCTCCTCCGCGTCTCCGGCCTCCAGGGACCCGGCGGCCTGGTCGTCGGAGGGCTCCCGGCGGGCCGGGGGGTGCACAGACACCTCGATGGCGATCTGCTGGGGCTGCTCGTGCAGCGACGAGGCATCAGAGTCAGCGTCGGGGATGGTGTAGACCTCGTCCCCGTCGGCGGCTGCGGCCTCCTGGCCCTCGGGCGTGTGGCGCACGAAGTTCTGGTGGCCATGCTCATCCAGGCCCACCACCTCCATGAGCTCCTCCACGATGGTCCTGCAGTTCATGATGAGTGGGGGCAGCGGCACACTGCGTGCCAGCTCCTCGATGTAGCGGGCGAACTCCATGGTCTTGAACTGCGTGACCTTGGCCAGCTCCAGCGTCTTAGCCGAGGTGATGATGGGGATGCGCTTAGCGATCTCGAAGGCCTTCTGCAGCTTCTCAGCGCCCTCTGTGCGGAAGAACTCGTTGATGGCCTTCTCGGTCTTCTTCAGGTGGCTGCTCATCATGCAGAGGCGGGTGACGTTGAGCACCAGCACCACGGCGAAGGCCACCAGGCACACCACCATGTAGTACACGCCCATGTCGCCCGACGTGAACACCACCCGCAGCGTCACCGTGTTGTTCACGGTACCGTGCACGTTGGAGGCCACGCACGTGTATCTCCCCCGGTCCGAGAAGGACACCTTGGTGATGTTCAGGAGGCCGTCATGCATCTGCCACTTTCCTGTGGGAGAAGGAGGACAGGGTCAGCCGGGCCCTCTGCTCTCCCGCTCCACACGGCACTGTGTGCCTCACACCGCTACCCAGGCTGGCGGGGAACAGAGAACACCGCCCCCCACCACTGACGGCGGGCCGGGTGAGCTCTGAGCACACCTCCCACTACCAGACCTGCTGCTGCTGACTGTGCAGACAGTGAGTGGAGACCTCGACAGGCGGGGAGAGGAGCAGCCCACTTAACCCACAGAACTCAGGAAAGAGTCATGAGCACCAGCCCGTTTTACAGGATGGAGAAACTGAGGGAGGGGCCCTCTAAGCCNAGACCTGCTGCTGCTGACTGTGCAGACAGTGAGTGGAGACCTCGACAGGCGGGGAGAGGAGCAGCCCACTTAACCCACAGAACTCAGGAAAGAGTCATGAGCACCAGCCCGTTTTACAGGATGGAGAAACTGAGGGAGGGGCCCTCTAAGCCCCCGCTCAAGGGTACCAGTTAGGAATCAGTTGAGCTAGATGCAAGTTCAAGCCCAACAAGTTGGACTCTGAACACCAAACCATACTGTGCAATTCCACACTCTAGAGAAAAATTAGAAACGCAGACAGTCTGGAAAAGCACTATGCTATTACTACTAGGCAATTCCTTAATGTGGCATCTGACTTTCTCACCTGCCTGTGACCATGGCACTGCAGATACTGCAGAATATATGTTCACTGGAAAGTTTTTGTTTATAAAGTATAAAGAATATAAAGTACTTGGGATCAACCTAAGAACTAGAGTGAAAGTGTTAGTCACTCAGACCTGTCCGACTCTTTGTGACCCCATGGATTGTAGCCTCCCAGGCTTCTCTGTCCATGAAATTCTCCAGGCAAGAATACTGCTTGCCATGCCTTCCTTCACAGGATCTTCCCAGCCCAGGGATTGAACCCAGGTCTCCTGAACTGCAGCCAGACTCTTTACCATCTGAGCCACCGGGGAAGTAAATCAGTTAAATTATAATTATTTACCTGGGTTTCTCATATCTGAGATTGAAGTTATCCTTAGTTGATGGAAACATGACTTATATCATTCATTCAGACTCTACAATGAACTACATCACTTACATTGTGGAGATTCAGAAGCTGGGTGTGAATAAATATCAATTTGGTTTTGCTTTGCAAATAAACAATAGACCCATCAGGGGGTCTATTCCTGCCTGGAACATCCCATGGGCAGAAGAGCCATGGGGTTGCAGAGTCAGGCACGACTGAGCAACTGAACAACAAATCAGGCTGAAAGCAGGCCTCACACCATGGAGAATATTGAAACAGAGACGAACTCTTCCCTGTCTGGCCCAGAAAGGATCCAGCACTGCCCTGGGAATCAGGTTCTTAATCTGAATTAATCTTTGCTAGGAGAAGGCAATGGCACCCCACTCCAGTACTCTTGCCTGGAGAAACCCATGGATGGAGGAGCCTGGTAGGCTGCAGTCTATGGGGTCGCGAAGAGTTAGACACGACTGAGCGACTTCACTTTCATGCACTGGAGAAGGAAACGGCAACCCACTCCAGTGTTCTGGCCTGGAGAATCCCAGGGACGGGGGAGCCTGATGGGCTGCCGTCTATGGGGTCACAGAGTCGGACACGACTGAAGCGAATTAGCAGCAGAAGCAGCAGGGGTTCATCCTTAATCTGCCTGTGTACCCGCCGGGCAAAAGACCCGACCCCAGANAGAATCCCAGGGACGGGGGAGCCTGATGGGCTGCCGTCTATGGGGTCACAGAGTCGGACACGACTGAAGCGAATTAGCAGCAGAAGCAGCAGGGGTTCATCCTTAATCTGCCTGTGTACCCGCCGGGCAAAAGACCCGACCCCAGAGCCCCGGCAAACATGACCCTAGGTCTGCCTTTCAGGTTTCGGGTCTGAGCCTTCTGCAGCCCCTCCATCTTCCCTAGATGGGCCCTCAGAGACACAAGGCTGGGCCTGGCCCTGGGGGAGTTCTGAGAGCTGGCGGATATTTCTGTAAAAGCACTCATGTCCCCAAGTGAGCCAGAGAAGCTCTCCTGAGATGGGGCAACTTAACTATAGTTTCCTTCCAAGTGTCTGTTATCACATTGCGTTTTTGTTTGTTTTATCCCCCTCTGGCATAAACTTAAGCCTAATGAGAAGTCTGATATTTCCCTAAAGGAACTAGAAACTTAAAAAAACAAAACAAAACAATCTGTAAGCATTAAAGTGACGAGGGTCCCCAGGGAGTGTGAGACAGGAGACAGCCTGCATCACTCCAGGTCCTCTGCCTCAGGGACCGTCCTCAGGGAAGCTGGCTGGAGCCGTGGGGGCCTGCAGCTCCCCCGCCTCCCCCACCGGCCTGGGGAACTTGGCGCGAAGCCTGCCATAGAAGGCACTGTCACATTTTGTGGAGAAACATCTGTGGAGAGAGGCTCTTGGCGTCCCTGAGCACCTGGCTTCTAACAACTTAGCCAGTGTCCTCTCTCTGAGAGTAGAAGATGCGGGAAATCTAGTGAATTTCAGTCTCCTGTGAGCGTGCATGGACAGACCAACCTGTACCCACTCTGTGAAACCTCTCCTTGTCCACATGGGCAGGGGCCAGCCTCCTACCCTGTCTATTCACTCTTTGAATATCGGGCTTCAGATGTGATACAGCAGATGTATCCAAATATAAAATCATCTGAGCAAGGGAAATGATCAACTTGATCTTCCTGACTCAGGGATCAAGCCCACATCTCCTGTGTCCCCCTGCGTTGGCAGGTGGATTCTTTACCAACTGCACCACCCAGGATCAAACCAGATTATAATAGCAGGCACAGAAAAAAAGAACATGTCTCGTTGACTGAAAGTTTATGACAGACAGGGAAGGTGCTGAGCTCAAGAGAACGACAGAGTCTATCTGTGGGAACTNACCAACTGCACCACCCAGGATCAAACCAGATTATAATAGCAGGCACAGAAAAAAAGAACATGTCTCGTTGACTGAAAGTTTATGACAGACAGGGAAGGTGCTGAGCTCAAGAGAACGACAGAGTCTATCTGTGGGAACTTCTCACACTGACCTTTCTCACTTCGGTGGGAAATACAGAGCAACAGGACAGGAGAAGGTGAGGTTATTTGCATGGGGAACACTTGGGATCAATCTGTTCACCTCCTACCCTTTCATCCCCACTCCCTCTGTGGAGGAATTATCTACGAGTTCAAGGTCAGAGAAGGAGGAGCAGAAAAGAGTGTTGAAGTCAAGAGGCAGGCATCAGATGGGAACATAAATGGCTTTCTCCAAATATCTCAGCTATGCTTTCAGTGATGGCTGTATTCTAACTGTCATAGAAAAGTGAAACGCAGAAATGCATACTAGTTACAAGACACCAATGCTTTATTGACTAGTCAAAGGGTTTCTGAACTTGGATTTTATAGTTATCTTCAGGGATGTGTTCAACTGTCTCAGTTTAGTTCAGCTCAGTCGCTCAGTCATGTCAGACTCTCTGTGACCCCGTGGACAGCAACACACCAGGCTTCCCTGTCCATCACCNTTTCTGAACTTGGATTTTATAGTTATCTTCAGGGATGTGTTCAACTGTCTCAGTTTAGTTCAGCTCAGTCGCTCAGTCATGTCAGACTCTCTGTGACCCCGTGGACAGCAACACACCAGGCTTCCCTGTCCATCACCAACTCCCGGAGCTTACTCAAACTCCTGTCCATTGAGCCGGTGATGCCACCCAGCCATCTCATCCTCTGCCGTCCCCTTCTCCTCCCACCTTCAATCTTTCCCAGCATCAGGGTCTTTTCTAATGAGTCAGTTCTTCTCATCAGGTGGCCAAAGTATTTTGGAGTTTCAGCATCAGTCTTTCCAATGAACACTCAGGACTTTAGGATGGACTTGTTGGATCTCCTTGCAGTCCAAAGAGACTCTCAAGAGTCTTCTTCAACACCACAGTTAAAAGCATCAATTCTTCAGTGGTCAGCTTTCTTTATAGTCCAACTCTCACATCCATACATGACCACTGGAAAAACCACAGCTTTGACTGGAAACTGTCCACAGACATGTATTTATCGCCTGGGCCCAAGCGATTCAATGCAGATACAGACTCAAACACATCAGAAGTTCCTAGTCACAGGTCAAAACAGGCCCCGTCTGCAGTAAACACAATTAGGTGACACTTGTGGTTCGTTTGGGGGAAACCAGTGGGACAGTCAGTGCATAAATTGTTAGTTTCGTGTATATTCTGCTTCTTAGCCCAGAACAATGTGTCCTTAGACTAACACCTATTGTAGACTTTATCCAATAATGAACCTTATTTATTCTTGAAGGCAGAAGCCTCACTGTGTGATAAAGTTGACGTCTTTAGAAGGACAGCTGTCTTTTTTATCTTGTTCATGCATTCTGTCAACAAATCTTAGTTTAAAATTCTCTGTCACCAGGCTCCCCGACAGACAATGCAGATGCAAAGGTGAATCAGACGTGACCCCTGGCTGCAGAGAGCAGTCATATGGAGAGGGACGCAGACTCCCTGCCAGACCGGGGCACATGGCACATGCCCTGAGTGGGCAGGGCACCAAGGCTGCTGCTGGACGGGAGGCTGCGGCCCTGGGTGGGGCTGGGGTTGTCGGGAGAGGAACAGGAGGAAGAGAAAGCACTCCAAGGCCAGAGGGGATGATGGGACATGTGAGAAAAGGAGGGGAACCCATGTGCTGCAGGGGCAGAGAACTGCGGTCAGAGCCCCGGCCACCCCACCTCTTCCCTTGCTCTGAGCCCTGGTTCAGTCAGCGGAGAAAACCTCACGGTCCAGATGCAGATGCCGGCGAGTGGGGGGATTTTAAATGAAGGAAGATGTCATTTCAAATCAGGAAGCAAAGAACAGTGGGACAACTGATGGCTTGTTTGAAAAAAAAAAAGGTTAAATTCCTAGTTTAGTGACACATGAAAATAAATTCCAAGTACTCTGAAGCTCCAAATGTAAAACTAAAAGTGTAACGTCAATAGAAGACATGAAAATATTTCTATGGCCTTGGGACAGGTAAGCCTTTTTCAGCATTTCAAGAATCCCAGAGACTGCCAACAGAGAACCCTGATGGATCAGACTTCTCCCCAGTTACAAGTTCCACACTATGATATATGTTATACTAAAGTTATAAGCAAATGATAGAGTCGGAGAAAATTCTAGAATATCCGACAATTGCTTAGTAACTAGAAGCCATGAAGAACTCCTATGTGTGTGTGTGTTCAGTTGCTTCAGTCATGTCTGACTCTTTGTGACCCCATGGATTGCAGACCATTAGGCTCCTTCAGGCTCCTCTGTCCATGGAATTCTCCAAGCAAGAACACAGGAGTGGGTAGTCAGTCCCTCCTCCAGGGGATCTTCCCAACCCAGGGATCCAACATTTCTCCTGTGCCTCCTGCACTGCAGGTGAGTTCGTTACCACTGAACCACCTGGGAAGCCCAAAGAATGCCTAAAAATCAAGACAATAACCCAGAAGGAAAAAAAAAAAAAAAAAGAGGTGGGAGAAAAGGACTTGGATGGATAAGTCACAAAGAAATGGAACGCAGGTAGCGCCTAAGTACACAAAATCACTTGTGGTTAAATCATAGCAAAATTTAAAGAAATTCAAGTAACTTTTAAAACAGGTAACTTTTCCACCTTGCAGAGTACCAGAGGAGGGTTGGGGGTGGGCGGTGGGTCACGGGAGGATGAGAAAGACACACTGCCCATAGATGGGGCTGCCGTGGGGATGCTGCTGCAAGGCTGTTTTCTGGAATCTACTGAAGTTCAAGATGAGTGTATCTGTTACCCACTTCTAGGATTCTTGAAATGCTTCAAATCAGGCAGGCCTAGATCTGATCAGGAAAATATTACTGAATGTAAGAAAATCAAGGGCGTGGAAACATCTTTTCAGCGTCTGTCTCCTTGGGGACACAGTTCTGGAAACTTCCTCCCAGCTAACACCCTCTGGGTGAAGCCGACATCTGGCTCCCAGGCCGGGAAAGTGGCTGACCTTGTATTGCTTGTCACCTCAGGGCCTGGGCACATGGAGGGCGAGTCACTCAGGGGGCACAAGCTCACACCCACAGAACTGGGTCAGGGGACCAGTCCAGCAACTAGAGAAGCAGGTCAAAAGCATTGTGTGGTGACAGCTAAACCTATGACCCCAAGAAATGCCACAGTATGTGGGATACCATGATTCAACATGACAGGTCAGGAATAACACCCATGCCAACGCCTTCCAGTCAAATGACCGCTGGACAGAAGCAGAGTACCAACCTCTCCCGGAAGTGAGGAGGCAGCTTGAGAAAGGTGACAGGACAGCCGTGGAGCTGCTGTAAGCACAGTTCTCCTCCAAACCCATATCTGCCAAAACCCCCATCTGTCCAGCTAGCCTGAGGACCACTCAGCAGCAAAACTTAACATCACGCCCAGGAAAGCTTTCAGTTCAGTTCAGTCGCTTAGTTGTGTCCGACTCTTTGCAACCCCATGGACTGCAGCACACCAGGCCTCCCTGTCCATCACCAACTCCTGGAGCTTACTCAAACTCATGTCCATTGGGCTGGTGACGCTATCCAACCATCTCATCCTCTGTCATCCCCTTCTCCTCACGCCTTCAATCTTTCCCAGCATCAGGGTCTTTTCTAATGAGTTAGTTCTTTGCATGAGGTGGCCAAGTATTTCAGCTTCAGCATCAGTCCTTCAAATAACACCCAGGACTGATCTCCTTTGGGATGGACTGGTTGGATCTCCTTGCAGTCCAAGGGACTCTCAAGCGTCTTCTCCAACACCACAGTTCAAAAGCATCAATTCTTTGATGCTCAGCTTTCTTTATAGTCCAACTCTCACATCCATACATGACCACTGGAGAAACCATAGCCCTGACTATGGTTTTGGTTGGCAACTACGGTTGTTGGCAAAGTAATGTCTCTGCTTTTGAATATGCTGTCTAGGTTGGTCATAACTTTTCTTCCAAGGAGCAAGCGTCTTTTAATTTCATGGCTGCAGTTACCATCTGCAGNTCAAGAGTCTTCTCCAACACCACAGTTCAAAAGCATCAATTCTTCAGCGCTCAGCTTTCTTCACAGTCCAACTCTCACATCCATACACGATCAATGGAAAAACCATAGCCTTGACTAGACGGACCTTTGTTGGCAAATGTCTCTGCTTTTGAATATGCTATCTAGGTTGGTCGTAACTTTCCTTCCAAGGAGTAAGTGTCTTTTAATTTCATGGCTGCAATCACCATCTGCAGTGATTTTGGAGACCCCCAAAATAAAGTCTGACAGTGTTTCTACTGTTTCCCCATCTACTTCCCATGAAGTGATGGGACCGGATGCCATGATCTTCGTTTTCTGAATGTTGAGCTTTAAGCCAACTTTTTCACTCTCTTCTTTCACTTTCATCAAGAGGCTTTTTAGTTCCTCTTCACTTTCTGCCATAAGGGTGGTGTCACCTGCATATCTGGGGTTATTGATATTTTTCCTGGCAATCTTGATTCCAGCTTGTGCTTCTTCCAGCCCAGTGCTTCTCATGATGTACTCTGCATATCATGTCCAACTCTTTAGTAACTCCATGGACTATAGCCCACCAGGCCCCTCTGTCCATGGGATTCTCCAGGCAAGAATGCTGGAGTGGGCTGCCACTTCCTGCTCCAGGGGATCTTCCTGTCTGGGGACTGAACCTACATCAGCCATGTCTCCTGCATTACAGGTAGATTCTTTACCACTGAGCCACCTGGGAAACCCTATAGGTGGTACGAGAAGATTAAGTCTCTGCTCACAACCTCATTTAGACATGGGGGATCTGTTCAAACAAGGAGGTTATTTTCATGAAACCAAATGAAGACTTTCCAGGAGGTGAGGGTCCTGATAAAGTTTACACAGACAGAAAGGAAATGCAAACACCCAGTCGAATGACACCACACTGAGTCCACACTTGTCTGTAAGTGTGGGGCCTGTTCTCTAGTTTGTGAAATAGAGGAGACTCAGGGAAGGCATCCAGCCTTTCTACAAAACAGAACTGGATACGAACGGAGCCCCACATGGCTGTCATGGGGCTTCTGCAACAGGTGTGAGCAGAAGCCTCCCCAGAGCCCAGCTACTGCAGAGACCCAGGGCACAGATACCGCAGCAACCAGGCACCCGTGCCCCAGGGTCCCTTCCTCCTGGGCGGCTTCTTCAGCCAGTCTTGGGGCTGCTAACAAGCTGCTTCCTACATCACGTGGGGCTGAGGAGCCTGGGATCATCCCGGCTTAGTTCAGCTCTCTGCTCAGGAAGCGGGGGAACAGGGGAAGGCTCAGGGTGTACACAGCCTGCTGTTGTGCTCTGCTTTAAAGAATCAAGAATACCTGAAAAGCCATCTTTTCATTTCCTGGCAAAGGAAACATCTGACTCGCCAGCTAATTCAACCTGATAATCTTCATTTTTTAAAAAGTGCCAACACACCACTGCATGCAGGTTGGCAAGAGTCTCTTCCGAGAGTGCCCAGCACTGGGTGGAGAAGTAACTTCCGGTTTTGGTACCTCGGCTCTCCTCATCTGAGAGTGACAGGGAAGGGTCTTCCCACTGCTCAGACTAAACGCTGTCTGGGCTCACACCCCAAAGGGAGCACCACTCTGAAGAATCACTACGAACAGTGGCCCGTTAGCAGGCTGGCCTCTGACATGATTCCTTCTGGAAAATGAACCAAAGTACCGCTCTTACGGGAGACTGCATTACCAGTTCTCACAGATGACTTAACTGACCGTGGAATGGTTCTTTAGCTGGCTAAGAGGCTTCTTTAGGTGGGACCAGGGTTTCTCCAGTTGATGATGGACAGAGAAGCCTGGTGTACATGGGGTTGCAAAGAGTTGGACAAGACTGAGCAACTGAACTGAACTGAATTAAGGGTTTCTCCAGTTGGGCTGGCATGTTGCATCAGATAATTCTTTGGAGGGCTTCGCTGGTGACTCAGGGGTAAAGAACTTGCCTGTCAATGGAGGAGACATGGGAGCAAACCCCTGGGTAAGGAAGATACCCTGGAGAAGGAAATTGCAACCCACTCCAGTATTCTTGTCTGGGAAATCCCACAGACAGAGGAGCCTAGTGGGCTACACAGTTCCTGGGGTCTCAAAGAGTCGGACACGACTACCTGACTGAGCAACAACACTTCTCTGTAGGGGGCTGTCCTGTGCATTGGGGGATGTTGAGAATATTCCTGGTTTCCATCCACCAGATACCAGTAGCGTCATCTCCCCCTCCCTCCTCTCTTGCCCTGTCCACGACTACCAAAAATGCCTCCAGACTTGGCTGGTACCCTCTGGATGACAGAATCACTGGTTCTGGCAAAAAGAAAGTATACTGTGTGCATGTGAAGTCGCTCAGTCGTGTCCGACTCTTTGTGACCGCATGGACTGTAGCCTACCAGGCTCCTCCCTCTATGGGATTCTCCAGGCAAGAGTACTGGAGTGGGTTGCCATTTCCTTCTCCAGGGGATCTTCCCAACCCAGGGATCGAGCCCGGGTCTCCTGCATTCCAGGCAGACGCTTTAACCTCTGAGCCACCAGGGAAGTCCTGTGTGTATGCACCCCCTAAAGCATCCACACGCACTGCCTTCTCCTAGCCAGAGCACGTGGGGGTCAGCAGGCCTCTGCGCACGGAGGGAACGTGCCAGGAAGGCGGAGGTGGCTGATGGGAGAGAAGGGGCCTCCCTTGCCACCACAGTGTCATCTCAAGATTTTAAACGACACTTCGGGGATAGACATGCTTTTTATTTTTTATTTTAAGGTTGAGAACTTGAGAGAGTGAATACGAAATTGCTCAGAAAACACACTGTCCCATGAAGCAGAGAGAGAAGCAGCTGGGATCTTGGCTGTGACAACACAGAACAAGGGCGAAGTGACGGGTGACAGGGACGCAGCTGCCGCTTACCGACGTCATGGTGTGTTCCAGCTACCATCGCCGCTGTTCAGCTGTTAAGTCACGTCCGACTCTTTGCGACCCCATGGACTGTAGCCCACCAGGCTCCCTGGTCCACGGAATTTTCCAGGCAAGAATACTGGTGGGTTGCCATTTCCTTCTCCAGGAGATCTTCCCGACCCAGGGATCGAATCTGTTATCTCCAGCACTGCAGGCAGATTCTTTACCACTGAGCCACCTGGGAAGCCTCTCCAGGTACCATACTGAGCATCTAATACATCATGGAAGGCTCACAACCCTGCCTGGAGGTAAAAGAGGATTATCTCTGCTTTATAGATGGGAAAACTGGCTCCAAAAAGTGGAGGAACTTGCTCAAGGAGCCGTCATTGTTCTGTTCTGCTGAATTTCCAGTGGTATATTTACAATTACACAAATTTTGTCTAACTTTGAGGAATCAACTTTTTAAATCTCAAATATTTAACCTACTAAAAGAAGAATTTAGTGTAGCACTTTTATGGGTTCACACACTATTCCATGCTGCATCAGAGAGGCAAACAATGATATACACTTAATGCTGTGGGCACTGACTCCCTCCTGGATATGCTGGGTTGAGGGGAGATTCACTCAGGTCTGAAGATGTGACCAGCACAGTTTTCTGTGGTCCCTTGACAGGAGGAGGCAAAAGCATCTCACAGGCTACTAAAAACATCTGCAGGAGCAGAGGATAAAAACACCATAGCTGTGTAAACTAAACCAAAATTCATAACAAGGAATTCTACAAAGGTGGAGGAGCCATGAAAGAACCGTGAACTTCATATAACTCTGCTCAGATAACTCTGGGCGTGTTTATTTTCAGAGATAATTCTTAATTATTTTTGGTGACAGAATGCTACAAGAGAATGGAGAACAAATCCATGGGGAAACCTAAAGCCTCACTTGAAGTAAGAATTTCCAACATCATTGAGCCAGGCATGATTGCCAGGCCTATACCTTTTCTGGAGCAAACTTTCTTGAAATGCTTATTATTAATGATCTGATAAAGATGCCAATGTGCATTTTCATGGTTTAAAGTCAGAGTAAGAAACTACAGCAAAAATACACTGGATAATTCATACCTGAAATAACAGGGGCATTTTTATAACACTTTCTGGCACTTTCTGGCTACTTACCTGGAGCAAAAGAAAAACTGAAAAAAGGACATTCTGTAGCCATTTGTGGCTGCTCACATCATTGGAGCTCTGGGTTATTTTTGTAAAATGGTGGATCACCTCAAACATGTCCTTTGCATGCCTGCTAAGTTGCTGCAGTCGTGTCTGACTCTTTGTGACCCCATGGACTGTAACCCACCAGGCTCTTCTGTCCATGGGATTTTCCAGGCAAGAGTACTGGAGTGGGGTGCCATTTCCCCCTTCAGGGCACCGTCCTGGTTGAGCCCGGCCTCTTACGTCTCCTGTGCTGGCAGGTGGCTTCTTTATGGCCAGCTCCACCCAGGAAGCCCCAGGGTGTCCTTCGGTGAACTCCAAAAAGAAAGAAAGAGTCCCCCAGAAACAGATCACAGAGTGGCCTCTCCTGATCTGTGGGATCACAGTGACAACACGAGGGACACGAAGCAAGGCAGCTGCTGCCCCCACCAGCGAGAGGCAACCACCCATTCCTCCTAGAACCTGCAGGGCTGGCACCAGGAACAGCTGTGTCACTTTCTCAGCACCAGCAAGAAATGCAACTATTAAATACTCCTGGGATCACAAAGCACCCATGGCGGGCAACTCACCCAATGGTTCTGAACACACCTGGGTGTCCGCGTGCTTCATATGTGCATCAAGGTGGGGTCCTAGCACTGCCTCTTGGTGACGGTGATGGGGCCGGTGCACCGACCATCCAGCCTTTCATCTGTTCTGTCTGGGCAGGGGCTTTCACCACCCCTTGCCTGCCGAGACCTGGAGGAGGAGCAGGTGCTGGTAGGCACAGAGGGAGAATAAAGCCCAACCCGGCCACGCCCTGCTGAGTACTGTCTTCTCCATCCCCCTGCTTCTCATTCCAGACCCATGAGATCAGGGCCATTCATTCCCACTGTAAGGACCAGAAACAAACCGGGCAACATGGTGCAGGGCCTTAGTCAAAAGGGGTGGTTGTTAATGGGAGTTATGCTCATCTTGTTCGATTTCAGCAGTGGTGTGCGGCTCAGTGGTAAAGAATCTACCTGCAGGAGATGCAAGAGATGAGGGTTCAGTCCCTGGGTTGGGAAGATTCCCTGGAGAAGGGAATGGCAACCCACTGCAGTAATCTTGCCTGGCGAATCCCATGAACAGAGGAGCCTGGTGGGCCCAGGGTCCTTGGGGGCACAGAGAGTCGGACACGACTGGGTGACTGAGCACAGCCCCAGGCAGCAGAGCAGTGCATGTGTGTAATGAGCATTCTGGGCTGTTAGCGCTGTTCCCTCACTGTGGCAACCACCTCTTTGTTGAGTTATCAGTGAAATACCACTGCATGTAAACTCCTAGCTGATCAGCCCAGAAACTGAAACCTACATCCTGGTTAGAAGGCGGACATCGTCCTGTCATAAACGAAGACTTCAAGACCTTGGCTCCTCGAGTGGCACACTGATGCTCAAGTTTTATGCTGAGGATAAACGTTCCACTTCCTGTCTTGCTCGGCGGTTCTGAATATTACCCCATGTTGCTTGTGTCCTGAAATGACTGTTATTATGTGCAGTAATCACTAGAGCTGAGCTGGCACGTTAAGTACCAATATCACAAGTTCTTCTAAAAAATCTAGTGTGTCTTTCCTCATGAGGCTTTAGATTAGCCAAGGGATTTGTCAGCACTAATGCAGCTACAAACAGGACCGGAGGGATCTGGCAGACGAGCCCTGAACTGGCCTCTGTCTCCAGGCCACCGGCGTCCGCTCCTTCCACCCCCGGTGCCCGCAGATGGGAGGGAAGTGACCCCAGGTGACTCCAAGGTGTTCAACCACCAAAGCAGAGAGAGACGCGAGGCACAGGTCCACCTGCCAGGACCGGCTGGGCACCATCGAGAGCTCCTCGGAGTGGTCAGTGCGACTCCAAGACAGACCTCGAAACATCACTGCTGAAGTCCCGGCCCACTCTGCCCATACTTCCCTCTCACCAGGATACAGGGCTGAGTCCCCGCCACGGCCCTCTGTACAGGGGACTGCCTCTGCTCCAGGCTTAAGGGGGCAGCAGACTCAGTCTGGAGCCCCTGGTCACTTCAGTGTCCTTGAATCCCTAGCCCCGCAGAAAAACCCTTGGGGTCCAGGGGCTTGAATATGTGCACGTTGCCGTGGTTACCCCTCACAGGTGTGACGTCACTTCCTCCTGACCTGCAGTGAGAGGAAGGGGCTGGGCTGCTCCGTCTGCCCCCATCAGTACGGATCAGCTCTGTGACCAGAGTCGTATCAGCATGGAAGGTTCTGGTCACAGGAGCAGGGGAAGTCACACAAGAGAGGGGCCTCGCCTGTGCGGTCTCCAGGGTTCCTTCTGGTGGGCAAGTTCTGTGGTCCCATCCTCGCTTCTCCCTCTTGCTGCCTCCCGCCCAGCTCCTGGCCAGCAGTCTAGAGACTTCAGCCAGGTTGCCGGGAAACACAGGTAATCTCTGGCTGCTAGCGAGAAGCTGCACAGAGCCTGCTTTCAAAAAGCGTGACCTTGAGGGATTTCCCTGGTAGTCCAGTGGTTAAGAATCCACCTGCCGATGCAGAGGACATGGGCTCAGTCGCTGGTCCAGGAAGATCCCACACGCATCGGAGCACCCAAGCCTGTGCCCCTCAGCTACTGAGGCTGAGCTCTAGAGCCCATGTGCCTCAGCTGCCGCAGCCCGTGGGCCCTGAGCCCGCGCTCCAGGGCAAGAGAAGCCGCCACAGCGAGGAGCGCCTGCGCTGCAACTAGGGCAGCCCCTGCTCGTACAGCCAGAGAAATGCCGCGCGGCAACAAAGATACAACCCAGATAAACAAGTAAAATGCTTTAAAAAAGCATGGCCCTTAAACCCATTTAATGACAGACAGCCACTACATTCCACGAAACAAAGGAAAACTCCCTTATGAACGAGACAGGTAAGGAAAACCCACTTTACGTCCAGCCCTACAGCAATTAGCATGCATTATACTGTAAAATTTTAAGAGGCTTTTAAGACACGAATGCTTGCCTTTTGTTTTCTGAGTCAAGAGTGAAAAAAATGAATTCATTACTGCCGTGCATCCTTAAGGATATCTATTTCTCTCTCTTGCCTGAGGAAAGCAAGACTCAAGAAGATCCTGAAACATGTGATAAGAACCAGAGGTGTCTGGGGCACCCGCCCAACCCTTCCTCGTTTTTCTGACCCTGGAGTCGCGGGATGGCCTACCTCCCCCTCGATCCTCCTCGTTCTCGCTCAGCAGTTTGCCGGCCGAATTGTACCACTTGAGCTGGGGCTCGGGAAGGCCGTAGACACTGCAGTTGATCAAGGCACTGTTCCCTTCCTTGACGATGATGTGGTCGGTTCTGGCCACGACCATGGGCGCGGAGCCCACCGCCGTGTCGGTGCCGTTTAAAGTGCTGCTGGTCCCACTGCTGGCGGTGGCCAGCGTGGACACTATGATTAACAAGGGCACAGGAGGCAGGAAGCACACAGGCAGGTGTCTCTTCACTCCGTCCATCTTCTTCGCTTGTTCTTTAAGGCGGCAGAGCCAGCCAGCCGGGGGAGTCCTCTAGTGGGTGACACTCTGTTCACAGCAGGCCAGGGGCCAAACCTGGCCTGGCTCCATGGAGTTGGCTCCTGATTAAAAACCTGTTTAGAAAAAAAAAATGCATAAATACTAGCATTCATACTTTAAAATGATTATTTATGTTAGAAACCCAGCTAGAACACACATCTGGCTAATTTTTAAATAGCACACTCAATATGAAGTTGTTCCAGACGTTCATGGAAATCATGATACACGAGTTTGCTACTTCTGCTACTGAAACATAAGACTCCTGGCAGGAACAGCGTAACTTTATATCACACGACCTTGCCGGGCTCAAAGGTCCCCTCAGTCAGCACTGCAAGGCCTCCTCTCACCCTCAACCTGTCCCCTCGTGGACCCTGGGGTGCACTGGGTGCTCGGAAGCTCTCTCTGCCACTGGACAGGCCCTCTGCCTGCTGCACGGCACCCCGGGGTCTGCCACAGCGGAAGGGCTCCCAGCATCAGCCGGCGTGCCCTCCCCCGACTGCCCTTCCCCTGCGCCGGCGTGTCCCCCCCTGCGCCTTCCTGCATAGGGAGGACGCCCTTCCCCTTTCAGGCAACCACTCCAGCGCCCTCTGCCCCTGCAACCCTCCCCTCCCGCCCGAGTCACTCACTGAACTCCTCGGTCTCCATCTTCGCGTGCCTCCGGGGATGTACGGTGTGACATGGTGGGTGGCTGAAATGTTCACCCAAGATCTAACCCCCGCCTACTGCCCTCCCCTCCATCTCACCCACTAAGCACATGGCCACACCCTGGGGCCTTTCTCCTCTCCACATTCTAAATTCTGAAGTTCCAGGTCATTCTGAGGTTCTCAGTAGCTGTCCTGCCCTGCACCCCACCTGCTCAGCCCTCTCTGGGGTTCCTGGTCTCCTGACTCCCCTCAGGCTGCCCCCGTTACCCTGGCCAGCACCCGGGCACACAGGACCCCCTGCCCTCACCAAGACCGCATCTTCCTGCCAGCATCCAGCAGGATGCAACCCGCCCTGGGACGTCCTGGCTCCCACCGCAGAGGCCCGCGCAGAACTGGGGACGAACCGCGCCCACGACGTGCTCGCAGAAACACGGCACGTCTCCAGCCCAGCCAGGGTCCCTGCTTGCGGGTCCACCATCCTCTTCCCTCCAGCTTCAGAACCAACACTGTGGCCCAGTGGTGGTATGGCCTGCCCCCACAGGGTGCGGGGCTGAGTCCGCTCGTCCGCCTCCCACCCACTGGGGAGGCCTCCTGCCTCCCAGCCGCAAGCCGTCAGCTGCCATCAGCTCCTCTAATGGGGACACTCGGTGTCCACCTGCTCTCTGTGGAAGCGGATCCTGCTCACACGGCCAGTCTCTCCCTTTCCAGACCCATGGCAACAGTCACCGTGACAGCGGCTCTCCCCACCCTCTCCTCCTGTGGGGTCTCGTGCCACTCCCCACGGACGGTGCTCCCCGTCCTCCCCCAGCCCTCTCCTTCCCCTGCGGCCTGTCCTGCCACTTCCCACCCGAGCACGCTCTGGGCCAGGTTCCTGGTTCTGACTCGCTCCCTGTGAGCAGCACCACCCGCAGCCCACGCACCTGCTCACCAGGATGCCCTGTGGGGACTCGTGTTGGTGCCCTGGGACCAGCCCGTCAATCCGCCAGGCTGTGGCGCCGTCTATGCAGGAAGGCGCAGGGACAGTCCTCAGCTCCACCCTCACCCTCTTCCCCTCTGAACGTCCCTAACACCACACTGGGAACTCCACCTGCTGCACACTGCTTGGGCGGGCCCCCGTGTCTGTGTCCTCTGAGGGCCCTCCCTGGCGGCCTCCGTGTCCCTCCCCTAGGAGTGGGGAGGGAGCCTTCTGGGCTGACCGCCGGCCTTCAGTCTTGGCCCAGGTTCCAGGCTGACCCCTCCAGCCGCTCTAAACACGAGCCACACGGTGCCCCTGCTTTCTGTAGCAAGAATCTGCATCTTTGCTCTGCTGTGCTACACAATCTGGATTCCTTATCCCTTCTATTGAAAACGAATTACTGAACATCTACTACGAAAAGTGAAGGTGTTGGCGGCTCAGTCGGCTCCGACTCTGTGACTCTTAAGGAGGGCAGCCCCCCAGGCTCCTCTGTCCATGGGGTTTCCCAGGCAGGAATACTGGCCTGGGTTGCCATTTCCTTCTCCGCAGGACTGAACGCACATCTCCTGCACTGCTGGCAGATTCTTCACCTTCTGAGCCGCCAGGAAATACCTACTATGGGCAGATGTTATTCTAGGTCCCTGAGATAGACGAACAGACGATACAGCTCTTTCCTGTGGAGATGATATCCGCATGGGGAAAAGCAGAGTAAATACCATGCGTATGAGAACTTCGGATAACCACACGTGCTTTGAAAAACACACCATGATGCACCTGAGTGCCAATGAGGCAATCCTGGAGAACTTCCCTGAGGGGGTGGCCTTGGAGCTCTTCGGGAATCACCCAGGCCCCAGAAAAGGGCATTCCAGGAAGAGCCACCAACTCAAGCAAACGGGGCACTGCCAGATGTGTCCAAGAAATGGACAGGTCCATATCTTCTAGGGCTCTAGAGGACAGAGTAAGGAACCTGGATTTTATCAGACGTTCATCGAAAAATGTTAAGCAGGGGAGAGAGAGGATACGATTTCTCTTTTAAAATGAGCTTTGCTCGTGCTCAGCCACATCTGACTCTTTGCGACCCCTGGACCGTAGCCTGCCAGGCTCCTCTGTCCATGGGATTCTCTAGGCAAGAATACTGGAGAGGGTTGCTATTTTCTCCTCCAGGGGTCTTTCCAATTCAGGAATGAAACTCGCATCTCTTGCGTATACGGCACTGGCAGGCAGATTCCTTACTGCTGAGCCACTGGGAAGCCCAAAATCAACTTTCCTGTGCTGCAATTGACAAATTTAGAAAAGTACCCGTTTGGGGTATGCATTTTAATCGGTTTGGGCAGATTTACACACCCAGGTAACCACCACAATACACAAGATGTGGAATGCTTCCATCACGACCAGAAGCACTCTCGTGCCCCTTCCAGTTTCAGCTTTCCCACGGACCCACTTTGGTTACTCTGTACACAGTGTGAGGAAGGACCAAGGTTCATTGCTTCCCCACAGGGGCATCCAGCCGTGTTTGCACCATCCATAGAAAATAGCCTCCTTTTTCAGTGGCTGGCCTTGCCCCCTTGTCAAACACCATGAGTCTCTCTCTACACTCTTCCTGTTCCACTAGGGCGGATGTCTTTCCCGAGGCCAATACTATCCGGACCACACCGTCAACCTCATCTTTGTCTCTGCGGAGTCTGACATGTTCCCTGACACTTTAGATGCCCAATGAATTGCTGAATGAATGAATCTGTCTTCAAAAGCAGAAATTATCATTCTGTGGGGATAAAAACACTGAAGAGGTACCGGGGATGATAAGGCAGCTCCAGGTCACAGATTTCTTCAGTAGGAAAGACACACACACTCCCCACGGGGCTGGGTGCCTCCTGTCCTGGACAGCCCACACGTGACTCTTCAGCAGCAACTAGGGGGCCAGGATCATGACACATTACCCCCTGAGACTGTGGTTTTCTCCACGTGGCTCATCTTGTGGTTTTCTTTCAGCAGGAGTTATCAAGCTGACCTGCTCCTTACGCAACAGTTAAGACATGGGCTCAGGTTTGACAGCAAGTAGGCGAGGATCCCGGATCTAACCCCACCGACGACCAGGCTGCCTGTTACTACTGGTAACAGACTTACCAGTCAAGACTCTTACAAGGATTTATGATCACATGTATGTCAAACATGCACTGCTTGGCTTGATAAATAAAAATGACTAATACAATGTACACAGAATCCTTCAGTGAAATTAGTGCTTCTTGAGTTTACCCTAAGTTATATCACATCTTGTTTCCAGTTCTGCTGAATACATTGTGACTGCCATCCCACCCGGAGAAGGCAACGGCACCCACTCCAGTGCTCTTGCCTGGAAAATCCCACGGACGGAGGAGCCTGCTGGGCCGCAGTCCGTGGGGTCGCTAAGAGTCGGACACGAATGAAGTGACTTAGCAGCAGCAGCAGCCATCCCACCATTGGAAATCATGACAAATGATTTCCAGCCACGGTTCCTTTGAAGGGGCTCAGATCCGAGAAGTGTGAGCACCGTGGACAGCACCTGGGGTCACTCCAACTCCCTAGAGGGAGGCGAGGGCAGATGCTGACTGGGGACCTCAGGGAGAATGAGAAAGAAGTCAGAGCAGGAGACGGGTTCTCATGACTATGTGCTGTAAATACATCATGACTTTTCTTTTTTTTTTTTTGAAATTAGAATTCAGTAAACGCAGTCTTTAAATATAGTAAAAGCTATGGTTTTCTCAATAGTCGTGTACAGGTGTGAGAGCTGGGCCATAAAGAAGGCTGAGCACTGAAGAACTGATGCTTTCAAATTGCAATGCAGGAGAAGACTCTTCAGGGTCCCTTGAATTGCAAGGAAATTAAACCAGTCAATCCTAAAAGAAATTAACCGTGAATATTCATTGGAAGGACTGATGCTGAAGCTGAAGCTCTGATACTTTGGTCACTTGACATGAAGAGCTGACGCACTGGAAAAGACCCTGATGCTGGGAAAGACTGAGGGTAGAGGAGAAGGAGGCAGCAGAGGATGAGACGGATAGCATTGCCAATTCAATGGACATCAGTGTGAGCAAGCTCTGGCAGACAGTCAAGGACAGGGAAGCCTGGCATGCTGCAG
The DNA here is from genome assembly GCA_006410875.1 of Neotragus pygmaeus. NCBI lineage: Eukaryota > Metazoa > Chordata > Mammalia > Artiodactyla > Bovidae > Neotragus > Neotragus pygmaeus. The sequence goes on from SJYV01004784.1 coordinate 95,426, forward strand.
TGCATGGGGTTGCAAAGAGTTGGACACGACTTAGCAAATGATCAACCACGGGTCTGAGAAGCATGAGCACCATGGACAGAGCTTGGGGTCACTCTGACTCCCTGGAGTGGGGGGAGGCCTGTGCAGATGCTGACCAAGGACCTCAGGGAGAAACAGAAAGAAGACATAGTAGGAGAGAGGTTTTCATGCATATGTGCAGTAAGCACAGTATGATATTTTTTTTCTCCCCTGCAATGAGGGAGAATAAGGTAAATGGGAGATCGTACTAGGCTTTAAGATGCATAAATCAGAGGTACTTTCAAACAAAGTGGTTTCTACTTTCCAACATACTGTGCTGGCCAGGACAAAGAGGAGAGGTGGCTACTGTCCAATCATCTTCTGATCATATCCGTCAGCGTTCCGGGCTAGAAACACAGTAACTGTTCTGGACTGGCATCGAGTTCCCTCATGCCTCCCCACCCCTACGCAGGCTGAGTAGGGAGCTGACTCATCCCTCCCCTCCTTCCCCATCTGAAAAGTCCCTGAGGCACTTAGAGAACAGAATGTGTCATTTACGGGCTGTTTGTAATCCAGGAGTTTTCACTCAAACTCTCTGTGAATGTTTATTTTTGAAAAGAAAGCATTTAATGCATGTGAATGAACTAACAGTTTTTAAATAAGAATTCATCCTATTTCAGGCTGTGTCCTTTCAAGTTCAGATTTTTACAAAAGTATCTATTCTGTGCCAGACGTACTGCCAGGGACTCGCGGGGTCAACACGCCATAGAATGCAGAGTTATGGGCCGTGTCTACTCACAGTGGCCTGCGGTGAGAGCCAGCAGTTCAGCGTGCTCTGCCGATGCCGGGAGCATGGGGGTGGCCTGGCGACACTGGGAATGGGTATTTGCTGCTGGCCTCCCCAGTACCCCGCCCCACTCCAGCTCTGCCCCCCACCCCCAGAGTCCCATGG